>BMAC01000926.1:50309-70268 GCA_014905375.1 Phtheirospermum japonicum
ACGAGCAAAAATCGGGTAATCAGTCATCCTCCAGATTAAACATGCCTATTCTCACCTCTAATTATGTAAAAACCCATTCTCAATTCTGCAAGTCAAAAAATTCTAAACAAACGGCGTCGATCCCCTTTTGGCCAAAAATGGCGAATCTCTGGCCGGACCTTCTCCTGCCAAATTCGACGTACACAAGCCACACTCTCATGTCGCTGATGGTTTACCAAATTCCAATTTCAAGAATTATGCTCCTTTTTTTGCCAATTTGAATCTCGACGCCTGCGATACCCATTTGGGTATAAACGACAAAATGTCGGCCGGCGTCCCTCCGGCCAAATGGATGTGCATCAAGCTATCCCACATTCAGTCGAAGCTACTCCAAGCTTCAATTGCAAGATTCGTTCACCAATTTTGGAGAATTCAGAATTTGAAGCCACCGATGAGGTTGACGCGCTCGAGCTCGGAGTACAGCAATTGGGGGAGGAGGACGGGGCGGAGGTCGAGGGAAGGGGGAGGGACGCCATGGATGGGGTGGGTGGGTGGGCCGCCACTCAGGGCGGCGGCGGGGAGAGGAAGAAGACGATGTCTTCGGGGGGGGTCGAATGAAAACATTTTTATCTTGATTTTACAAGAATTTGATTTACATTTTTTTTGTCTTCAGGGCCAAAATGAAATTTCTTTGTCTACATGGCAATTTTTTTTTTTTTTTGTCTTTTAATTCATTTCCACGCGGCCGAAAAACCCTCAAATTGAAGACAAGTCAGCAATAACCGGTGGTTTACTCAGCAAATTAGGGTGTAATACCGGCCGACGGGGAGGGGAGACCAGGGAAGACGGAAAATGGCGGAAAATGAGGACAGGTGTGGGGAGGAAGATTGGCGAACTCTGTCGAATTGTTGGGGGAGGACGGGCAGGAGGTCGCCATGATTGGGTGGGTGGTGGCCGCCGCTCAGGGCTGCAGTGAGGAGAGGAAGAAGACGATGTCTTCAGGGCCCGTTTGAAAACAATTTTTTTGTCTTCAGGCCCAAAATGAATTTTTTTTGTCTACATGGCAAATTCATTTTTTTTGTCTTTTAATTCATTTCCACGCGGACGAAAAACCCTCAAATTGAAGACAAGTCAGCAATAATCGGTGTCTACTCAGCAAATTAGGGTGTAATTCAGTTTTTTCGGCGATAATCGGACGAAATTGCAGAGATTTGAAAAGAAAAGGACTAAATTGCAAAGTAGGCCAACTTATAGGATAAAAAGTTCATTTTCCCTCAAAAAAAAGTCCAAAAAAGCCCGATCGGGCTTTTTGGCTGACTTGGCGTGATTAAATACTTTCTTATCATTTTTTTTAATTTTAAATTTTAAATTGAAAATAAAAGGCTGAGAAAATCTCCATTTTGGTCCATTATATTGGTCACATTCCAGAAAATGTACGTTAAGTTGGCCATCATCAAATCATATCTGCTAAGTTAACCAATTTATCAAAAAAGGTCCAAAAAAGCTTGATCGGATTTTTTCCTAACGTGGTATTATTCTATATTTTCTTATCAATTTTCTATAATTAAAAAAATTAAATTAAAGATAAAAATGTGTTTTGCTCTCCCTTTTCTTTTTCTGTTTTTCTTTTCTCTTCCCATCTAATTAATAAAATTTTAATAAGTAAGAATTAATATAAATTATTTATACATATAAATTATAATATAAATATTAAAAAATATATAATTAATATAGAAATCTCAAAATTCATTTATAAGAGATTTTCTCATATATATTTTTATGTATCTTTTATTATTTTTTAAGATTCACTTTATATTCTTATATTTATCTTTGAGTTTATTAATTTTGTATTAATTAAAATTTTAATAATATAATTATATTAATTTTATAATTTTTGAAGATTTATTTTATTTTTATATATTTATCACTGATTTTTTTATTTCTTATTAATTAAGATTTTATTAATTTGATTAAAATAAAAAAAAATAAAAGCAAAACAGTTTTTTGTCATCAATTTAATGTTTAAATAAAATAAAAATAATAAAATAATATAGAATCATGCCACGTTAGAAAAAAAATCCGATCAAAACTTTTTTTGAACCTTTTTTGATAAATTGGTTAATTTAGCAGATATACATTTTCTTGATTGTGGCCAATATAATGGACCAAAATAAAGATTTTTCCAATTTTTTATTTTCAATTTAATATTTAAAATTAAAAAAAAATTATAAGAAAGTATTGAATCACGCCACGTCAGCAAAAAAGCCCGCTCCAGCTTTTTTTAACATTTTTTGATGAATTGACCAACTTAGCAGACGTTGTTTGATGATAATCAAAATCACGTACTTTTTTTGGAATGTGGCCAAAATAATGGATCAAAATAAAATATTCTCGATTTGTTTTCTAGATCAAATATATCTGATAAAGTGATTTCATCCGTACTTTCAATACAATATTCCTTCAATCCAGGGCCCCGTAAGAGCACGGCCGCGTTGTATGGCAATGAGACGACTCATGATGTTGATTCTCTCGATTAATTTTGATGTTATATTGGTCAGTTTTCCGCCTTATTAGATAAAAGGGAAAAGATGCAAACATACATTTTAAGTTTGTATCCAAATGCAAATAAAAATATTGATTTTCATGGAGGGTTGTAACCCTAACGTTTCCATTTTGATGCAAAATACCCATATTGGGCCACTTTTTTATGATATTTGGGCAATTTATTGTAATTAATTTATCCGATAATACTAAAACTAAAATATAATTTAAAAAACTATGAATCCAAAAGTAATAAGAGTAATTTGTTAGTTAATAGTTTTATTGTAAACTAGATATCATAATCTTAAATTGAAACTAGAAATCACAAAATTAAATAAATAACACATTTTTTTTTTTTATATATCTAGTTTACAATAAAACTATTAACTAACAAAATCAGAAATTTGAAAGTAATACAATTGTTTTTTTTTTTTTTTTTTTTATCATTTTGACCTCAAAACAAACTTTTTAAATCATGGAATTATATGAAATTAATAAAAAAATTAGAGATCATAAACTAATACTATGAGTATTTCTATGCATTCTTACAGTTTTGTGAATAAATAAGATATAACTAACAAAACAAGCGTATATTTCTTATAAAAATTAAAAATAATCCAATTATTAATTGTTTTTATTAATTTTGAGTTTATAATAATTTAATTACTATTTTGTCTTAGCACTTCCAAAATATCATATAAAGGTGGTAGTCTAAGGGTGAAGTTGCACCAATATGCAAACATGAGGGTTAAATATATGTTTTTGCAGATTTGCACTTGGACAAAAGACGATAACAACCAGCAAGGAAAATTGACGAAATTTAAAAATAAAAAATAAGTATTATTGAATAAGTATTTAGTCCATAGTCTTATATATATTTTTCACTAGTCCCTAATTCCTCCAAAACAAACTTAACAAAAGGAAGGATTGTTACACACGACAAGGTTAACAACCTCCAATGTAACCGCACAAATATCCCTCAGCCTCTGGTTCTCGGCCGAGATAGGGGAGCGAATAGCCGGCGGTTCCTGAAACGAGAGCTCGCAATCACGCGGCTCGTCGTTAGCGTCGCTTATTGCAGCGATCAGCGCCGGGTAAGTCCCGCGGTTGATCACCCTAAAGTCGGCACCTCTCAAACTGGGAATGGCTCTGGAGTAGCCGGCCGAGCACGTCCTGAGAGACGCGATCTCGTGCCCGCCGGTGGCCGTTCCCAAGAGATTAGAGATCTTGACATTGGTAGAAACAGCTGTCGACACAGCCGCGTCTCTGAGTAATGCGGCTATGCCGTTGGGGCTGGTCTTGAGGTTGGCGCGTTGGTCAGACCCGACTATCGACAGGCAGACGTCCTTGTGAGACGTTCGCCCGCACACTGCATTGGACACGTCAGCTGCGTTGGCTTGGAGGAGGATTGGAGAAGCCACAGCCAATGAAATCAGGATGAATAATAGATTTGCAGCCATTGGATCAATTTTTGTGTGCAAAAGCTGGTTAAGTGATTTTGTGTGAGGGGAGGAGGTATTGTTTATATAGTGCAAAGGGTTCGTGTTCAAGTTGCAACTAGATTTTCTTTCTTTATTGAAGAATGATATTGAGAGGTAATAGTAATTATTATTATTATTATTATTTTCCATATTGGTTGGTTTGGGCATTAATTAATTTGTCCTTCTTCTCTTTTACCGCAAATCTGTGCGATTCTGCTGCTGTAAATATCATAAAGGAAAGTTTCTTTTTATAATTTTTTTTTTCTTAATAAACATTTTTATATTATTAGTTAGGTTAATTTTATGTTAAAGCATAAGGTATGATTATACACAAATCTAGCTGATTAAAGAAAATACTAAACAAATCTTATTCAAATCAATCCATCTATACATAAATTAAATCACATTAAACGTATTAACTAATTCAGTTAAATGTTGAAAAAGTGGACAAGTAAATATATTATTGAATAGTAATGATTGAGACGTCAGCAGCCAGTAACGTGCACTTAGTAATTTACCATTAGATACAATTCAAATATATCATCGTATTGAGATGGTATATATCATCATATATAATTAAAAATTTAAATTTTAAAATGTAAAGTTAACCCTAAATATAAAATTTTAAATCTAAATTATTAAATCAATCCATAAACCTTGACAGTTACAGTTGATAATATACACCAACTATATGTGATAGTATATTAACATTATATGTGATAATATATTTTTATCGAGTTCACACTAATAGGTTCACTCAAGTTCATGCAAGAAATCATTGTAATAATATAACATAAAATATCATATGGTATAAATAAAATATAAGGTGGTCGTTAAATAAGAAAATACTCCATCCATTTATAAATACCATATTTTATCCTCGTCAAAATCCTAATAAATAGTTTTCATTCTCAAGAAATTGTATGTATATGATAGAGATATTTTTTTTAAATAAAAAAGTTATTTAAACTAATTAAATGGAATCTGGATTATTGTATGGGGGGTATCAGAAGATATTATTCATAATTTTTTGGTTGAATGATATTTATTTTAAAACGAAGGTATATTTTTGTCAAATACTTCAAGTAATAACAAACTTTTCATTTAGTGCAATTCCAAATATACAATTACAATGTTAAATCCTATTAAAGTAATAATAATAATAATAATAATAATAATAATAATAATAATCACCCTAGCCACCGGCGATTGGCCACTGTTGCCGGCAACGATTATTTTCGTGATTGCTTGCGGTAAAAATATTTTCGATGAGTCTTTTTTTTTTTTGGCATAATTTCTGTTTTTGTCCGAAAGTTTTCAAAATATAAATTAAGAAACTTTCTTCTTGGGATATAAAGTAAAAAATCTCTGACCTTTTCGCATATAAAGCGAAATTTTTTTGTTGTTTTGGGGGAATAAAGTAAAGATTTTCTTACCTTTTCCTACATAAAACAAACAAAAAAAAAAATTGTTATTTTCGGGACATAAAGTAAAGATTTTCTTATCTTTTTCCACATAAAATAAGAATTCTGTTTTAGGGGGACATTAAGGCCATGATTGGTTGAGCTGGTAGTTGATGGCTGCTAGTTGAAAATAAATACCTACTTGATGAAGTAGTTGATTAGAGTAGGTGGTTGAATATTAATTTACCAATATACACATGATATAAAGATATAAAACAATGTACACACGTATATATAAAAAAAAATAGGAATTTAAGAAAAAATAATAAAAACTCTAAATTAAAGATAAAATAATAATTAATAATAAGAAGAATTATTCTAAAGATCACGTTCAAATAAAGCATTGAATTACTAAAACTATTATATGATATTATAAACAATCACCCCTGATGTCAAGAGTGATTTTGTATGTGGTGACTAATTTTATCTTTAAACTGAAGAAAAAAATAATCATAAAAGATTCTCAACAAAAAAATAAAATATACCCACACAAATTTGTGTATGCGGCAGATTTATAGCAAGAAAAAAAAAAGCATTATCAACAAAAATAAATCTGAATAGTTCTGATTAGTCACGAATAATAGAGAAGAAGAATAATTTCTTGAAAAACTTTGGAGGATAAAAATTAGATTTTAGATTTTTATAAAGAGCTGATGGAAAAAAGCTACGTTTTGTAACTTTTTTCCAACAGGTGCTTATTAGGTCCAATAAGTCATCAGTAGTTTACTGAAATTTTTTACCAAGCACTTTAAAAAAAACTTATTGAGTGAAAATAAGTTATAAGCTCCTCCAATAAACTCAAACAAGCAGGGCCTAAGTAAAAATCTTCTTACTGTTTCGATCATAAAGTAAGAAATCTTCCTTATAAAATAATAAATTCTTGGTAATTAACTAAGAATTCTTTGTTATATATCATCACATAAGAAATTGTCTATTATTATATTAAATAAGAAATACAAATAATATTTTATTATCAAGAGTTTTTTTTTTACCCCCCAAAAAATATATATGCTTAAGTAAAAACTAGATAACAACATTTGCACATGAAGTAAGAAATATTTGCAATCAAGTAAGATATTTTTTTAACATCAATTATTAGATATTAAGTAAAAAAGAATTTGCCCAAAAATATAATTTGTACACACACACACATATAGCGCCAGAAAATATTTTTTGATCAGTTGACAAGCGGGGGCAGTAGGTACAAGCACCCTACTTCCAATACTATATTTATTATTTTCTTTTTCTTTTCATAGTGAGAGAGTTGACGTGTTTTCATGTCATGATTCTGGTCTGATTAACAAAAATGAGGAATTATTTAACTTAAATTGAATTTAGAATAAATCGGTAAATATATCTCTATTTGATATATTCCCCTAAAATATACCATTCAATACACTCTATGATATGTGTGTGTGTGTGTATTATGTGTGTGCGCGCGTACGCGTGCGTGCGTGTTCCTGCAAGAAAATGAGATTTTGCATCATTCGAGTTTTTTCTTGTGAGCTACATCAAGAATTTTAAGTGCCAAGTACTTAGTAAGTAAATACAGACAATGAGGGAAGTTTTATTATTCAAAAGCTACTCTTACTTCAAATTAGTTTAGTTAAGAACTAATTATCGGCCGGTTCTCTATTTTACAGATGTAGGTACACGCGTCCAACTGGAATGAAGGTTTCGCGATTTTGGAAGATTCGAATCTATCAAGATAAATATTTATATATAAAGATTCTCAAGATCACATATGGATTCGAACTAGGCCCTAAATAAGGAAAGATCGCATACCTTTCTTAAAGTCAACAAGTATCTAGGAATCTGATATATGCACTACAAGAAAACTGGAAAATACCAACAGAATCTTATCAACAGACGACATCGGTTGGTAAATTCGACAGAATACCAACAGAATAATATTTTTATTTTATTTAATTATGGCTTTAATTATTTTAGAGCAGATTACTAATCCGTTAGTAATTACCAATAGATCAAAATTATGTTGCTAATTAGAGATAAATATGATCGTTGGTAAATAATTTTTCATTTTTCATTTTTTTAATATACCAACAGAATACTAATCTGTTGGTATTTAGACAATACTTTCTTTTTAAAATATTAAAATTACCAACGGTAAAATATTCTGTTGGTAATATGGCCATTTTACCGACAGTTGTATCAGTTGGTAATCTCCTCTTTCATTCTCCAATTCAATCACACGAGAAAACCCCATCGCCGCTGCCCTTCTCACAGCGGCACACTCCCAGCCCGCCGCCGCTGCCACTACCTACACCGACTGCGACCGCACCTACTCCTGCGGAGTCATCACAAATGCCACCTTCCCCTTCACCGGCGGCGACCGCCCCTCCTAATGCGGCCGCCGGAGTTCGCCTCACCTGCCGCGACGACGCCATCACCAAGTTAACTCACGACTCACTCGCCTATCGAGTTCTCCAATTCGATCAAGCCCGGCAAACCCTCGTTCTCTCCCGTTCGGACCTGTACAGTGACACCTGCACCTCCGAATTCTGAAACACGACTCTCAATTCCACGCTCTTCACCTATAATTTGCTCTAGGGTATGTTTCTCTGATTCTTTTCATTTTTTGTTTGATTTGCGAGTGATATCCGAAAAAATACGAACTATTTGGGGTGTTTTGATGTAATTAGTCATTGTGAACTAGATAATCTTTGTGTTATTTCTCAGATCTCGTTGTTTGATAGTGTGTAGATGAACTTTTTCTTTTGAATTTCTGCTTCTCCATATTCGTATTAGCAACTACATGGAACTTTTCCTCTAGAATTTTACCTTTTGTTTTGTAATTTTGGAAAGAATCTTAGCTATCTTTAGTTTGCTGAGTTTCTTTTGCACTGTTTGTTATCTTTGAACACGATTCCCCCAGTAGTTGCTCCTTGAACTGATAATACTTTCAACTTATAAATTAGGGATTTACAAAATTAAGTTGACTTAGCAATAATTTCTTAGCTGATGTATTGTTGTTTGTTATAATTCTTCAAGCGACCCTTACTAATTTAAGATGACGATGCATCGTCATAATATTATTGCATTTTGTGCTTACATGAACGCGATTTCATAACTTTCATTTGAATTTACTACAGATTGAATACTTGGGGCTCGGTGGCGGTGCACAGTGTCATGACCAGCGCCCGGAGCTGGCCCTGCTGGCCAAGGGCCTGGAGAAAAAATCATCGTTCATATCGACGGTAGTGAGAAACGCTTCATCCAGAATCCGGCAGGTTTCCCAAGAGCTCAAGCGGCTGGCCTCGCGCCGCCACCACCTGGCACCATTTCAGATGTAGCTTCTCATCTTCTCTGTGCTTACCAACTCCACCAATCCTGCCATAATGGCCTCCTCCTTTCCGTAAGTGCTAAAGAAAATACCCTCCCACCCTTTTGCAGCCGATATTTTTAGAATGTCTGCGTTTTATTTCCTTTTTGTAGTACTATGTTTTGGGTTCTGTTATCTAGCCGTGAATGTGAATCTGAATCTGCCTTGTAATGATATATTTTTTTTTATTAGTGTTTGTCTCCTGCAAATCTCTTGTTTTTGATTGATTACTTTTCTAGGGTTCGTTTTGGCAGTGCAAATGTGTATATCTTTGAATGCCTACAAAAAGTTTGTATTTCATGCATTTTATTTTGGATTTTAAACTTGAGATTTCTATTGACTCCGATGCCGATTGAGAAAAGATAATGCTCTGGGTGAGCTGTGTAAAATATTTTTCGCAGGAATCGAATTTGAAATGGGATTTTTAAGTCGTATCGTGTGGGTGAAGTAAAGTTAATTTTAAATTATCAGTAGAAATAGATGAACTTTATTCGAGTTATTACTGCTATGTGAATAAGTAGTTATGTTGTACTAAATTGTTTACTCTTTGAGATTACCTTGGCTCCCAAGAACCTGTTGTGGAGCAGAAACATTGTTGTTTGGTATTTCGGATATCACCGTGTGAGTTGGATATTGTTGTTTGGTATTTCGGGTATGATGTGATTTAGATATTGTCGTTTGTTATTTTGAATATTGGCGTTTGGATTTGTGGAATATGTTGTTGGGTCTTTTGTTATATAGTTTGGGTTATCTTTCAACTCTCGGTTATTTTGTGAATTATTTGGCGTAAATTTGCATTAGAATTTAAGAATTAAAAAATAAAAAATACATTGAAAATAATACCAACGGATTACTTTCGTTGGGAAAATAGAGACGGCCACTAAATTACCAATGGATGTTATTTCCGTTGGTAATTATGAAATTACCAACATAATTATTCAGTTGGTATTTACCAACGGAATTGTTCTGTTAGTAAAAATAGCGACAAATTATTTGTTGGTGAAATTAGCGACAGACAGTTTTCTGTTGGTAAATTTTACCATCAAGCTGTTTACCAACAGATTTTTTCTGTTGGTAAACTCAGTTTCCAACAGAAATAATTTATTACCAACAGAAAAATATGTTGGTATTTTTCAGTTTTCTTGTAGTGATGTACAAGCAAGGGAGGGCTAAAGAAGTAAACAAAATTGCTTCTGTTGTCTTAGACTCTCAAACCTAGATTGGGATTTCGAATCTCAGTTCTTAATTGTTCTACGACTCAAATTTCAAATCCACAACCAACAGTTTCTTACACCTAACCCCACATTCATCTCTTTTATCACATCATCATTATATTTAAAAAATTAAATATTACTAAATATAATATAATAATACATTGTAATCCACTGTTCAGACATGTTTGATATCAAATACAATATAAAAATACATTATCATCCACTTTCCAGATATTATTTGACATCTACAGGAAAAAAGTAAATGATTTTGAATCCTATAACAAACAAATATTCTTACTATTCACAGAATTCTGAATAATCAAGATTCTCAATATCAGGATTCAGAATCCCAACAAATCCTAGTCTAAACAACACCTTTAGAATTCTGAGTCTCAAAGGCGGTTGATGATAAAAAGGCCGCGTAGCCTAGCCCATGAAAAAATGTGTTGTGTACAAGGAAAATGTCTTATACATTGTATATAAGTAGTAGATAGGTTTCATTGTAAACGTATTTCGAGTTTGAGCTTGAAGTAAACATAAGAATACTCGAATACTTATATTTCTTATAGTTTAGAGTTTTACTAGTATAGTAATGTTTGGACATTAGGTATAATAATAAGACGATAGTTTTTATATTTCTTCTTTAAGGTATTAAGGATTAGCATCTTTTTAACCATAGAAGGGGGTTCTATAGGTATTAAAATACAAGGGAGTTAGTTGGAGAAGTAGTTAAAAGTAGTATGTAACTATTTTGGTAAGTTAGGAGGGAGTCCGGTCTTGTAAGTCCAACTAGTTCATACGCAAACACTATTTAGTAAAAGAATTATGAGATGAAGAGAGATTCTTCCTCATACAAAGATATCTATGGTTTATATTGTTATTTTCTTCCGTAATATTCTATGTAATTACATAGGATAATAATTAGTTGCATTTAATTCTGATGATTGCACGATTTCAATTGGCACCAGAGTAGTGTTTTTGTTATTATTACGAACAAAGTGTAAGTCTATGAACCATGATCAATTATCGATGTCTCGACCTCCAGCGTTAGAAGGATCTAATTATTTCTATTGAAAATCCATGATGACTATTTATCTATTCTCCCTTGGAAAAGGTACATGGGAAAGCACCTTTTCCCCGTGTACTCATCCCATGACACCTGAAGTTACATTTCCTTTGGCTACTGTTAAAGAAGAAACCAAAGACGACACTAAGAAAACTGAAAGCTCATTTAAACTTGTAGACATCTTTACAAAAGCACTGGATCCCCAAAAGACTCAATTATCTAAGGAGATCTTTAGGGATGATTACTTCGTGATTGTTTGCATATATATATTATATTATATATGTATATATTATATTATATTGCATAATCATAATAATAAAAATATATATCATATATCATAAATTGCATTAGGCAAAAGTGCATACTTTGCATATTCACCACAGACACTGTTTTGCTTGGTTATACAGGTCTCCATAACCCAACCCATAAAGGCTATAAAAGCTCCATTAGTTTTCCCCAAAAACTGTGGCACATCTCTAATGTTTAGAAAGAGTTGCCTACATAAGTTACTACAGTGAGTAGCCACCTATGTGAAAAGAAATAGTTTTCCCAAAAAACTGTGGCACTCATTAATGCTTAGAAAGAGTTGCCTACATAAGTTACTACAGTGAGTAGCCACCTATGTGAAAAGAGATTCATGTAGAACAACGACATATGGGGTGTAGCTACCAACATGGCATCAAACAAGAGACAGATTGCTCTTGCGGGTGTCATTACATCTAAAGAAAAGGGTGGTCCCCTAACATTATTTTATTAAATGAAATGAATTTAATAAGAAATCTCATTGAGAAATAACTCACTTCATTAAACAACAATCTATGAAAAATATTGTGGGATAGATTTCGTATGAAAACGTGTTCGTTATCTTTAAGCAATGCATGGATTCACGTAAAATTCATCGTGGGGTAGATTTTTGATGAAAACATATCAGTTATCTCTATGAAACACTTCAATTGTAATGAGAGTTAATGTTGAAAAAAATCTCTTATACTACGATATGCCATAATCCTAAAAGGGATTATTAGGAGGAGTAATAAATTTTTGGGTTTGTTAAGTGATGGACATTGTATAAACTTCATATCTGTGTATGCGTATTATTCATTTTATGTGTGATTTTTGAATGCATTTATTGTGCATGCTTTCCTTTCTTAAAAACGGATGGGCTAGTTTTTTTTTTTTTTGAACTAATGCCAAGATTTGATATTTCTATCCACACCTAATCTTCTAAAATTGATTTCATCATCTTACCAAAATTAATGCTACGTGTGGGATTATTTTGAAGGGAATACGGTTTTATGTTTGACATATTTATTTTAGGAAAGTCTTTTGAGATTCTCCTCAGTTCTTGAACTGCCCTTTCTACCCCTTCAAAAAGCTTATCACCTTTTTCTTCATACACGCCACTTTCGATCTCCATCTCCTCAGAAACCCTAGAAATTTCATCTTCCTTCTCTCTCTATCTTCAACTCTTTCATCCATGGTGAACACCAAAAGTTCCCGTACATGCAAGGTAGCAATTGCCTCTAGTAGGAAACCAACACCCAAATACCTCCAGCCCAACACAGTACCATCGCCGATTCGAATGGTACCACTATATATGGTGGTCAACTCTATCGAACCAGTTGTGTTGTCTCCTGTAGGAGTGATCGTTCCTTACATTTTCTAGCTTTAAGGTGTCTAAAATTTTCCTTCTCCACCGGCACGTGAAGTTACACCACCACAGCTTGATGTTCTAAATTTGACAACTGCTGCCACTATCTCTCCTCAGGGGGATAAAACTGCATCTCTAGTTCCACCAGTTGTTTCTGAACCCTTTGATTTTGAGATTTCTCCTAACTCTGTTGGCTCTCGTGCTTCCAAATCCTCTATTCCCAAGACACCTTCCCATTTTGTGGTTTTACGTACTGCAGTTCCTACTCCATCCAGATGCTCCTCACACCAATTTGGGATTAGAATGATTTGGCTACCTCTGCCTCCTCTTTGGTGGATCTTTATAATGAAACAGGTAATGACAAGATGATGGGCCCCTTCAATCTAAGTGACACCTACTCCATCCAATTCCACTCTCCTGAGGCTGAAGACCGCTTTCAGGACTTTTGCAAGATGGACTTCATCCTGAGCGAAATATCAAGGTAGACACTTTTAAGGATGTTGATCTTTTTGCTTTAATTAGGAATCTAAGTCCAGAGTCTAGTGTCACTGGTATTTCAAATTTTTATTGTCAAATAGTGTATAAGTTCTATGCTGCCTTTACCCTTGATGTTGTTGTTCCTTTTAGTCCTTGGTGTTTTAATATCTTTGTTAGGAATCATATATTGAGTTTCCCCCTTCTATCATTGATGCTTATTTTGGTCTTAATCAGGATCAATCTTTGTCTCTTGGTGTGTACTTAGATGTTGTTACATCAATTATTACAGATGGGAAACTTGTTGAGTGGGTTTCACCGGGTCCCTTGGTTAATGCTCTATCTTCCAAAGCCAATACTCTTCATAAGATAGGCATGCAAAACTGGACCCCAACCACTCACCAAGTCCATGTCATTGAGAATTAGGTCCCAATTTTATTTTGGATCCTTAAAGGTTAATCTTTTACCATCGATCATGTTGTCTGTTTCCCATGTGATTGTGGTATTTTTATTGTGTTTTTAATTAGAGTTTAATGTTGTTTATAGTAGTTTTGAGTCGAGTTTCGTTAGGTTGTTTTCTTATTTTATTGTTTTGAGCCTTATGTATACGATATTGGTGATGTTGGTGTGATTCTTGGGTTTCTAAGTTCAGAACTCTTATTTCGTAGGTGGCTTAATGAATCAGACTCACGCAAAATCCATGCCAAAATCTGAGCCAAGGGCACCGACGGACGTTCTGGAGTAGAAAATGAGAAAAATGAGCCGAAAGCAACCGGATCGACTGCCATGCGGGTCGATCAACTGAAATAACTAGAATCGACTGCTCGACAGAGGCTGACCCATTTCAACAACCATGCTGTCAATCGATGGACATGCAGTTGATCGACAGCCATACTAGTCGATCGACTGAGAACAGCCAGAATCGACTGCTCGACAGAGGCTAAGCCACTTGAACATAAGGCAGTTGATCGACTGCCATCCTGTCGATCGACTGAAATGCTGTCGATCGACTGCATCGTAGGGAATTTTGGGATTTTTGGCATTTTGACAATTTTTCCCCTGCGAATATCTATATAAAACCCACATCTTTCCCCAAAGAAAGAATACACACTCCTCCCAACTCTTGCATGGGTTTGGGATTTATTTTCTCTCTCTAATTTTTAGATTTATTTTCTCTCTTTAGTTTTTAGATTTAATTTTCTCTCTCTAGATCTTAGATTTAATTTCAAGTTTTTCCTTGGGTTTGTAAGCTCAAGAAGAATTCAATTAATCACTTGGATTTTATCTTGATTGTAATTTCATTCAAGCTTTTGGATTCTCTTTCTTAATTAAAGTAAGTTTTTCATTGTTTTCTTCCTTGTTCTTCAATTTCAAGCTTGCTCTTCAATCTATGCATTTTGCCTTAGATCTTAGATTTATTGTTAGATTTGTGATTTGGTTTATGGAATCTAGGAGACTGACACACCTTGATCATAGATCGGGTCTTGAATCGTTTTTATTTCAAGCATTTCATATGCTTTATTTTGGTTTTTATTTTTATGCATGGTTTTATGTTGAATCCTAGATCTACTCTTCATTTCTTATTATTTTTCGAAAAGATTTAAACTTTCACGTCAACTTTTATTTCTCTTTATATTGGTGCTTTCAATTTTCATTGATTTACTTTATTTAGAATTTTATAATCATCCATGCATAGTTGTACTTTAGGTTTCCATGCTTGTACCTTGTTGTTTCCTTGCTTTTTATTGCTTGTTTTGATTATTGCTTGCAATTTCAATATGGCACACGCATTTAGCATCCGAAATACTTGGATTTACTTTCATAAATCTTCATAGTTAATCATTTATTCTCGTTTATTTTTATTTGTTTTTGCTTTCCTCCAATTTCTCAAAGCTAAAAACACATTGATCCCTATGAACAATCGAGTTCCGATAATACCAAGCCACACGAACCTTATCTATACTACACCCACCAAAAACTTTCTAAACATTGTTTGCTATGCGTGTAACCCTTATCCCCATTTTAAGTTGCCTTTCCCCTGTCTCATTTGGAGTAAACAGGATCCCCGCAAGGGTGATGTTCTTGAGATCGATCTTCCTCCCCTAGTTTTTAGTACTAAGACTGTCAATTCTCAACTCCCGGGCCGCAATATTAAGTTAACGAAACCTTCAAGTGCTGCTACTTCTATGTCTGACTTTTAGGAAATTGCATTTTGGACTGATATGAGAGGTGTGCACACAAATATGTAATCTATCTCAAGACTGTCTAGCAAGCCCTCAAGCCCAGGAGAAGAAGTTCTTCGACATCTAAGTCGAAAAGAGGGAGAAAAGTGGGTTCAATGCAGGCTTTGAAATCAATTCTCTCACTTGTTGAGTTCAAGGGCAAGGGCAAAGGAGGAAAGAGCAAAGGTAAGAAGGTTTTTGTAGTGTATGGCTTGGATGAGGGAGTGGATGGTACAGGAGAGTTACCACAGGAGGATAAAGCTACTTTTGATGCTTCAAATTAATTGACTGGTGCTACTGTTGGATGAACCTCATTTTTTGACCAGTTTTGGTACATAGTACCCTGAATATTTTCAAACTTGTTTGTAAGTTAAAGCAGGTTTTGGTGGGTTGTGACCTTAATGGTCGTAAATATTCTAGAAACTATGTACAGTTGTTACACTGGACAATTTTTTATCTTTTGATGGTTGCTTATTGAAGTCTAACTTTTCTGCAGGTGTGCTTTTTGGAAAAATTAATCTATTAAATGTTAGATTTAGGCAAGTTTGATTGATCTCTGCAAAATCAGGATATTATGGTTGACAGACATATGTAGTTACATTTGGTTGTATACTTGTGTCTTGGATTTGTTTTTACTTGTATGTGGGTCTTTAAGAAATAAGGATTTTCGAACTGAATTCCAAGGGGGCGGTTGTAAGAAATGAGAATCTGCATCATTTGGGTTATTTCCTGAGAGCTACATCAAATAATCTAAGTGTTAAGTATCAAGTCAAAATAGATAATAAGAGAAGTTTTAGTATTCAAAAGTTCCTCTTACTTTAAATTAGTTTAATTAAAAACTGATTAGCGGTTTGTTCTCTATTTCGAAGATGTAGGTACACGCGCCCCAACTAGAATGAAGATTTTGAGATTTTAGAAGATCTGGATCCAGCAAGATATGTATTTTTACATATGGATTTTCATGATCTCAACTGGATTCGAACAAGGCCTTCAATAAGGAAAGATCGCATGGACTTCTTAAAGACAACAAGTATCTAGGAATTCGAATTATGTACAAGGAAGAAAACATTAAAGAAGGAAGAAAAATTGCTTTAGGATATTGAGTCTTAAAGGCGGTTGATGATAAAAAGGCCACGTAGACTGGTCTATGAAGAGATTCACCGTATACAAGGAAATCGTCTAATTCATTGTATATAAGTAGTAGATAGGTTTCATTGTAAAATTATTTTGAGATTGAGATTTAAGAAGATTTAAGAATACTCGAATACTTATATTTCATATAGTTTAGAATTTTATTATTATAATACATGTTTCGACATTAGTTATAATATTAAGAAGATAGTTTTTATACTTCTTCTTTAAGGTACTAGAGATTAATATCTTTTCAACCATAGAAGGGAGTTCTATAGGTTTCAAAATTCAAGGGAGTTGATTGGACAAGTATTTAAAAGTAGTGTGTAACTTATGTTGGTAAGTTAGGAGGGAGTCTGGTCTTGTAAGTCCAAGTAGTTCGTGCGCAAAAACTATTTTAATGAAAGAGCTCTGAGAGGAAGATGGATTCTTCCTGGAACAATGATATCTCTTGCTTATATTATTGTTTACTTTCATACTATTCTATATAATTACATGGGATAATTATTCAGCGTATTTAATTCTGATAACCGCACAATTTCAGTTCCCATTGAATACACTCCACAAGATATATATGTATATATATATGGGTGGGTTCAAATGAGAATCATGTCCTTATTTGCGAACCTGCGAACTATTGCTTTTATTATATACCAGTAGTGCTTTTTTTTATACAATCAAAGTGTTTTATTAATTTTTTTAGTTATATACACCAGCAGTGCTTTTATTATACAATTCTAATACTTTTAATCAAATAAGGAAATATACAAAAAATCTGATACATCCATTTAATTAGATATAAGACCCATAATTGACATTAGGTTCACAAATAAGGACATGGTTCTCATTTGAACCTAATCATATATATATATATATATATATATATATATATATATATATATATATATATATATAGAGAGAGAGAGAGAGAGAGAGAGATTTGATTTTAAGTTGATATAAATAGTAGGAATAGTAATGATAGTTTTAATTAAATAAATATAATTTTATATATTTTCAAATTCAAAATGCTTGATCCTTTGACCCATACTTCGAGGTGTTCCTTCCCGTCAATAAAGGGTATTTTGATGCGTCTTTTAATTGTATTTCTCTAATTGGTAATGTATTAAAAATATTTCATAAGTTAGTAAACATGCGGTAAATTATATGTGAATCATGTATGTCTATGTGTTTGACTTATCTTTTCTATTAGTATATAATGTTATTTTGCATCAACTTGGTCAAATATATCAACATACAACCATCTACCCGCGTTCAAAGACAAAATGAGTCTAAATCTTTGGATATCTTCCATGTCCTATCACATTACTAATCATGTCTAGAAATATCATGAATTGGGAAAATGTGCTTTGTGTTACATGTAGAGGTCATTTCAAGAGAGCGTAGATGGCATTCATTAGGAGATACAGTCGAATATTATGGTTTATTGTTGTAAGACACCTGCAACTATGGAATTATATGTCATCTTAATCTTAATGATTATTTCAATTGTATTGTAAAATTTCAATATATATATAAATGTTTCATGTTTTCTTAAGTTAATTAATTAGCGTATTAACCCTTTATTCTTGTTTCCTTAAGCTAATTAATTAGTGTGTTGTTTTGAATTTGTGTGTAAAAATCTCTGATTACCTAAAATAAGATGATATCATAAGAGATGTTTTTCCCTTAATTTAATTAATTAGTGTATTAATATTGACATTATAGTATCTTAGGAATAAAACCCTTTTTGTAACCGATTAACACATATTGTCCTTATTTTTATTAGTATTTTAGTTTGTTTTTCTTATTGTTTTTGGTATAAGTTGGGTAGATTAAGCTTAATTTCGTAATTTTATACTTCCAACTTATTTTACCGTATTATGATCTAAATTGATGCAAATAGGTGATTATTCTCTATTTTCCATCTTATAGATAAGTAACTAGAAGATTTCAGTGCATAATAGACGAAGTTCAATGAGTAAGAGATGAGAATCGAGCTTTTCGGCAAAGAAGTAGCAAAATTGGGAGTTAGCGGCAACCCTTACCGCTACCATTACCGTTACCTTACCGCTGAAGATGGACAGAGAACTCCCAGACCAGGAAACGACAGAGAGGTTTAGCGGTATACTTAACGATTACTTTCTTACCGCTACTAACACCACTACGGATGGACAGAGACTACTCAGAGAGGGTTAACGGTATAGATAATGGTAACCCATACCGTTAAGTCTTACTGTTACCTGCCCAGAAATGCGTTTTTACCCTAACTTGTGCTCCAAGACATGGAAAAACTATATAAATCCCTCTCTTAATCCGTCCCAACACACACATATCAGCACCATAATCCTAATTTCGGTCCCGAGACACCAAAATAACATACTTTTACATCCCATATCATAATAGAAGATCAAGATCGAAGATTCAAGAGTCACAAGTTCCAAGCTCCGATTTTTAGTTCGTGATTCGATTTTCGGCCAAGATCTACGCGATTTCTCCGGAATAGCTGGAGAATTTACTGCACTTCTTAGTTCAAATAAGTATTCTAAACCTTTTTAATTGCTTTCTTAGTTCAATTTATGCGATTAAGTAGTAGCTTTTATTTATCGTTCTTGAGTTATTTTATGCTTAAAACCTTAATTACTTTTGATACTTGGATTCGTAATCTTTCATCTTAATTTAGTTTGATTAATGTTTGGGTATTGGAGATTTAATATTGATTATGCTTTGATGCTATTTAATTCGTTCAAGTTATTTGATTCCGTTACATGTTTATAAGCATTGATTATGTTTACGTTTGTTCATGATAATTGCGTTTGTTCATGCTAGTTAATTTCGTCTAAGTTCTATGCTTTTGAATTTGTTGAGGAATTTATTCTTGGCAATAATTCATATTTTGTTATTTGCCTTTCTTGGGCACAAAATAAGTTAGAAAACTAGATATAGGTCAATATTATGTTTCCTAGTTTATGCACAAGACTTTAATTATTCCTAGATTGTGTTTAGGATTTGTTTTTTGGATTTTACCAAGTTTAGGACTCTTAGTTGTCTATTTAAGACATAAGAATTCCTATACTTGAGGCACGGTTTTTATAATCTTTACGCACGGATCTCTTGAAGAGAAGAACACACGACGCAAGACGCAAGGAAGACGCACAAGAGAAGAAGAACACGATAGAGTTACTTGGAGCCAACYATCGTGATAAACAAGATCTTTGAAGTTGCGTGACCAAAGGAGAAGATCTTGCCATTCCGGCAACAAGTATTTAGTATCAAGTTTCTTGATATTTAGTTTTAATATATTACTTTATATTGTGTATTGAACGTGAAGTGAAAGTAATATAGTTTTCGGGTTTGTACACCCAAGTTCACAAGTATTTACTTGTGAACTGAATTT
>BMAC01000926.1:76995-95306 GCA_014905375.1 Phtheirospermum japonicum
TGCCGTTTGAACTGTTTGAGCGCCACAACCTGATAGCCTACCTCCGTGTTTCATGGTATGTATTCCACAGTCTCTTCCGCCATTCCTTTTGTTAGGGATATCGTTCTTGAGTTCTATGCCAATATGCTGCCATCAATTGTTGATTTGAGTTCTGTGAACTATGGGAAAGTTTTTCTGCGTGGCAAGGTGTTTGCCTTTACCCCTGACTTAATTGATGATTTGTTTGGCACCACTACACACCGGGGTAATTTTTCTGTGGATGATATGGATGAGGTTGTGTCTTTTTTGTCGGGTGGGATGGTACATTCATGGTTTGAGCAACTGCCAAGCACGAGGCTCTCGTCTTTGTTTTCTATTATGCATAAAGTGGCACTTTGCAACTGGGTCCCTTCCAGGAACACCACGGTTGTTACTCGGCCTCAGGCCCAGTTTTTGTTTAAGCTTGGGAAGGGTGTCAAGTTCAGTTTCGGACACCATGTTTTTGATATCGTGACTAAGTTTGCCACGTCAAGGTCTGGCTGCGTCGTTGTGTTTTCCTTCTCTTATTTTCGGCTTTTTGAAGAACCAGGGTCTGACGCTTCTCCCAGATGATGTGCTCACTGGTGATGCGGATTGGTTTGCTTTTCGAGGCCAACACACTACTGGTGCAAGGGTGATCGATTTGCCTTGGCAGGCTCCCGCTCCTGATGATGTTGATAGTGATATTGAGAAGGACGATCCCAACATGGTCCGCATTTCTGCGCAGCTACTGCGTGCGCATGTCGCCTCTATTGATTTACAGATTTCTAAGCTGCAGGCACTTCGTTGCTCGCTGCTGGAGGCCCTTTCCCTTTCTGGTCAAAAAGGGGGAGAGGATGACGCGAACGTAGGGGGAGAAAGTGTTGATGGAGAGGATGTTGCTGATGTTGCCGGAAATGATGCTGCTGATGCTGAAGATGTTGTTGCCGCCGAAGCCTTGGCGAGCCTTGCTCAAGAGAAGAGGCGTAAGCGGATACGGGCGCGCAACAAGGCTTTGAAGAAGATGATGAAATTGAGGGAGAAGAAGAAGAGGAAGAAGAGTGGTGAAGGAACTTCGACATCTCCTCGACGGTCAAAGAGGAATTCGAAGTCATTAAGTTCCTTTACTCAGTTTGTTTTGATAAGTATTTTGAAACAATGTTGATTTGTAATGTTGGTTAGAGTGTTAACAACATTGGGTGTTTTGTTTAGGGGAGCTTTCTATCTTAGGGGAGTTAGTGTTTTTATTTTCAGTTGTGTATGCGTCTTAGTGTTTTGTCCAGAAAGGCAAAAGGGTGAGATTGTTGAGGAATTTATTCTTGGCAATAATTCCTATTTTGTTATTTGCCTTTCTTGGGCACAAAATAAGTTAGGAAACTAGATATAGGTCAATATTATGTTTCCTAGTTTATGCACAAGACTTTAATTATTCCTAGATTGTGTTTAGGATTTGTTTTTTGGATTTTACCAAGTTTAGGACTCTTAGTTGTCTATTTAAGACATAAGAATTCCTATACTTGAGGCACGGTTTTTATAATCTTTACGCACGGATCTCTTGAGGAGAAGAACACACGACGCAAGACGCAAGGAAGACGCACAAGAGAAGAAGAACACGATAGAGTTACTTGGAGCCAACAATCGTGATAAACAAGATCTTTGAAGTTGCGTGACCAACGGAGAAGATCTTGCCATTCCGGCAACAAGTATTTAGTATCAAGTTTCTTGATATTTAGTTTTAATATATTACTTTATATTGTGTATTGAACGTGAAGTGAAAGTAATATAGTTTTCGGGTTTGTACACCCAAGTTCACAAGTATTTACTTGTGAACTGAATTTTTTCAATCGTGTTCTCTTTAAATTTCCGCTGCATAACTTTACGTTATTCTAGTCGATGTTGTTAACTAGTGTTGTTAACATTGATTAACAACATCGTAAATCTGATCCTTATTTTTAAAACCATAGACCTTCTAATTTTACAAAATTCATTATTGTTATCTAGATATGTACATGCTTCTTAGATTGAATTCATGATATTAATTTCTAGTTGATTAATTAGTTGAAGTCACTTAGTTTTCATTGATATTATTGCGTTTTAAATTCTTAGGTAACCAAAAAAAATAAAAACCCCAAATTGTACAAATTTTCGTGTTACTTATGATTAAACAAATATTTGAGATTCTGATTGCATGTTCCTTGAGATCGACTCGGTTTAACTTACCAACCTACATGCGAACTCGTACCCTTGCGAGCGAGCTTTTGAATAATTGACAAATATTTATAAAGTAAGAACACAAAAATTCGAATCAGTAACCAATTATAGAAATTATTATATATTCAATAAAACATCACCCCCTCAATTATATTATGGTGATTAATCATAAAGTTGTAGAGTGGTAAAGAGTTTTTTTTAACATTAATTATATTTGTCGAGGTTTGTTCATAGACATATTCGATTATAGTATGGTAGATAAATATAAAGTTTGGCTTCTTTGCAATAGTCTCTTCTTTTTGAGCTTTTTATGACTAGTTCTTCCCTCACGAGTTCTTGGAGCTCACATTTGAACTTTGTTTGTCAATAGAACTGACTGGTTTCCATCACCTTTAATATATCTTCTCCTTTTCAAAAAAACTAAAAATGTAAAGTTTTAGCGTGTTAAACATATAATGCAGTCAATAAACTAGTCAGCATATTGACACTTGTATCGTACATAATACTGGTGATTATAAATAGACTATTGTACCTTCTATTCCTCATTAGGTTGAAATAAACCGAGTTGAGGATATTCTTCTTGGATCTCTTACTTTCTTTTTCTATATTTTCTTCATTTTCTACATGGTATTGAGAGCCGGTTACGATTTCATTTTTCTGCCTTGAAACATGGTGGTTACTGGTGGCAATCATTCTATTCCTGGCAACTCTGTTATGGTTGCGATTGCAAATTAGACTACGGTGCTGGTCACGGTGGCAAATCAGATTACGATGGCGAGCTCGAATCATAGCGCGTCGGTGAATGATCCATTTATGTTGCACGATGCCGATCATCCTGGTCTTACTTCGGTCACTAGTTGGTTATCAGGTAATAATTAAATAACACGGATACGGTCGATGTTGATTGCGCTTGGTGCAAAATCAATATTAGGGTATACATATGGTAACATTGTTGTACCACCGGTTGGTTCTAATGATTTTGAGCAGTGGCAGAGAGTTGATTTCATGGTAATTAGGTGAATCTTAAATTCAGTTTCACACGCTTTTGTAGATGTTACCATTTAAGCAAAACCAAGGAAGGATTTATGGGTTGATATTGAATAGTATCTTGGTCAGTGTAACGGGCCACAGTTGTTTCAATTCAAAGGGAAATAACTAATGTGAAACAAGGTACATCTTCATTTGTGGCAAATGTTACCAAATTGACTAGGTACATCTTTATATTAATATAGAATATAGATAGATTATCATTTTTATTGAGTTCTTGGATTGTTTATGCAATCAATAGTTTTAATTTTTGCCCTCCTTTAATGCAATATTCAAAGTAGGAGCAATCTTGAGTCTTACATACTATTGTTAGTGCATCTCAAATGGTCCATGTTGTGATTAAAATGACACATCGTCAAAAGTTATTAGCTACTTCAGTTTTTGTTCTCTAGTGCACAATGTAGTGTGTATGCTGAGTTAGCTATAATTAATGTCCACACTGTGATGGAGAATGTGGATTTACCGCATTCTGTTCCACATGCTGACTCAACATTTTAAGGGTAGGAGACCCAGGATATCTTTGGAAAAATGGGCGCATACAAAGTTTCATGAGAAAATTGGCGAGAGCTATAGAAGTCTAGACAAATTATAAACCCTAAAAACTAGAGAATTGGCGGGAGCTATAGAAGTCTGGACAAATGACCCGGGTGGAAATACATGTTCAATATGATAAATTTATATCTTCGTCAACATAAAATTTTATATTTGCTGTTATAGATTTTAATCTTTCCTGTGATAAATGTACATTTATGAACATGTAAAATGAATAAAAGTATTCATATTCACTGTTATAAAGATGGCCATGTCTGTACTGATAAATTTTCACCTTCATTGTGCTAAAAGTCCATCTCCAATATGATAAATATCAATCTTCATTTTCATAAATGTTTATATATCTAAATCATCTTTAACATGATAAATATTAATCTCAATATGATAAATGTACAATTTTTCATTATGTTGTTGAACAGATGACAAGAGGTATGTTCAATTGAAAAATATACATTTTCGTTGTATTAAATATTCATCTTTGGGTGTACAGTATAACATACCCTGGGGTGTACCTAATAAAACTGAGTGTCATTTGGGTAGGCCTGCTCGATTTTGTATAGTCCATTAGAGCCATTGTGTTATTTAGTTTGAGTCGGTTTGGGCCAGATTTTTGTCTAGTTAGAAACCATTAGTTCTAACACTAAAGTCTCAATTTTTGGGCTAACAAGTTTAGAGAAAAAGAAAAACATGTATACATTATCTATTCATGATCTCTTAAATCTCTAATTTCAATAAATTACCACTAACTACAAAAATAAAATATGCAAATTTAAGTTTCAAGTTCTAACTAACATAGATCATCACTAACTAATTGAATAATTTATCTAAGTTCAATACTATTGTTTAAGTTTTTTAATTAAACTTCATAAATCATAACATAATTTCATTTAAGACTTCAAAAAATTAGAAATAAAATAAGAGCTTTCACTCTTTAAAAAATAGCTTATTTCTATATTTTGCCAAAACATCTATGTATCTTTACATAATTCAATACTATCAAATTTTAATTACAATCATTTCCAAACCGTATATTTAGGATATCAAATGTGTGATTATAAAAGAAAAACACACACTAGGTCCACACACAAGTTTGGGATTTGGAAATTGTTGAAAAAGTCTATGCCCAATAAACTTAAGCATGAGGGTGGTGGGTCACTCTCATTCACCCCCAATAGTAAGTAATAAGCAAGAGCTGCCGGACCCTCCAAACTCATTAATGACCCAAAAGATCTGACTGACCACCATTTTCACACACACACACACACACTGACATGCCTTTATCTCAGTTTCTTCACCACTCTTAATAAACAACAAGAGAGATCTCAAGCTTCTCCGGCAAAAATGCACAAAACCCTTTTCTTGATTGCGCTCTCTTTCTTGCAAATCCAGATGGAAATAAGTAAAGGGGTCCCACTCCCGGTCTCGGAGCTAAACTCATCGGATCCTATGGTGGGGAAAGTGGGTGACTGCTCAACGGAGGAGATGGCGATGTTGGATTCTGAGAGCAACAGAAGGGTTTTGTATTTGCAGAAAAGATACATAAGCTATGATACCTTGAGAAGGGATATGGTGCCCTGTGATAAACCTGGTGCTTCATATTACAATTGTAGGACTCCTGGTGTTGCTAATTCCTACAGCAGAGGTTGTCAAGTTATCACAAGGTGTGCAAGAGGTGATTAATTAATAGATTAATTAATTAGTGCTTATATTTCCTTTTTTTTTTCCACTCTGTATTTTCAAAGTCAATGTCCGATTTTGGGGACTTTTAAATATATTTTCTATGATGTTTTGGGTTACTAATATAATTTAATTTAAGTTTTGTTAATTTGTAAGAGATCTGCAACTTAAGCTGTGGTTTGAGAGTTGAAATTAAGTTTTGTATAGTTTTGGAGATTTTTCTTGTAACCACTTGTTGTGACTGAAATTGAGAATTTGGCTTTGAAATGATGATTTGCAGATTTGGTTAAATGGGATAAGGTTGTGTTTGGGCTGAGGGAATTTGTTTTGGGTGTAGTGTGAATCTGTGAATATTTCTAATCCTCTTCACTGCGAATTTTGAGTTTTTTTCACAAATGTTAGCTGATAAATAATTTTTAAAAATGTGAATTTGTAAAAACGTTAGGATTTATAAAATTTTAGTATGTGTGTAGTGTAGTGTGTGAAAAATGTGTAAAGTGGTTATGTTTTATAAATAAAATGATGAATTCAAATAACTAGGTGTTAGGATTGATTTTAAATGAACTGAAAATTAAGGATGAATTTTGAGGAATTTGAAATACATGGATTTGAGGTTTTAGCAAAACATTCTTAGTGGAATTGAAGGATAACTTTTATATATATATATTTATTCTAAAATCCCTTAATCCAAAAAGAATGTATAATTTTGTTTACATTAATTTTTCTTTCTATATTAGAATTGGAATTTGAAGATACAAAACACTACAACACTCGAAGAATGAGATTCTGGGATCTTTGTTTGGTTTCTGAAATTAAAAATTCCAATAATAGTCCAAATTTTGATATGATTTCCAATCTGGGAAGGGTCCCAATCTGAGGCTAACAAAACTTGCCCCTTAGAGAAACTGTGTTTCTAAGCAAGTGTTTCTGTGTTGATGAACTGTACCAACATTATCTTCAAATTGCTACTCTATCCTTTTGTCATGTTATTGGGAGCCCTTACCAAACAAAAACTATTGTTACATGTGAACATTTATTATCATCTACTTCTAGAACATAGTAATTGTGACAGAAAAGAAAAAAGTAGAAGCTCTATTATCAATTAGTCTTATTTTATGTAACCTTTCTATTTAAGGAAGTAAAACATAGCATAAGCTTTGAATAAAACCTGAAAAACATTCTTTCCCTGAATTCGCAAGATGTACTAGTGAAGTAAAAACTTTTTGCAATGGTAAAGCAATCTGCCCAGTAAAACCACTAGGAATGTGAGTGTTTTTTAAAGAAAATTGTGCGTTCTGGATATTTATATAATTATATCCGGGGTGAGCGGGTATGGGACAGTATTGGATTGGTATTCACGCATGTAATGTGGCAATTAATGAAAGAAATGTATAGAAATCCACAATGTTTAAAAAATAAGAATAAAAAAACCAAAGTCAATCTTAATATATACTCCCTCTTCTTCTATTTATATTTATAGGTCGTTTTAGTGTTCAGAATTTGTTTCAATTAATTGACGTTTTAGTTAAAAAAAATTATTTTTTCCGCAGATACCCTATCCCATAAAACTCTCTCTGTCTAATAAGCTTTATCTCATCAAACGCTTCCATTTCCCCATATTACATCTGCCGCTATATTTTTCTTTGGAGAAGATAAAATTTTTCCTCTTTTTTCTTAGCCTAAAACATATGGAGGTGCATGTATATATATATGGTATTAAGAAAAAAGAATACTTCAACAAAATTACAACACCATGTCTTGATCATCGAATTGATTTGAATAAACTCTATAAAATTTGAAGTTCTATGATTTTGAAAATAAGTCTCAGTTTTATGATGTTGTTAACAATGTTAAACAACACTGACTAACAACATCAACCAGAGTAAAATTAAAAATATGCAACGGAAATAAAATTTAAGAACACGATAAAACAAATTAAGTTCATAAGTAAAAGTACTTGTGAACTTGGGTGTACAAACCCGAAAACTATATTACTTTCTTGTTTTTCGATCAATACAAAAATATTAAGTAATATATGAAAACTAAAGTATCAAAACACATGATACTAAATACTTGTCGCCTAGGTTGAACAAGCTCTTCTCCGTTGGTCACGCAACTTCGAATAGCTTGTCGTTCTCGAACAATGGCTCCAAGTAGTTTTCGTATTCTTTGATTGCTCGTGCGTCTTGCGTCGAGCTCTTCTTCAGAAACCCGTGCGTCCAAAAAAGTCGTCCCAAGCTTTAGACTTCTTCTTGTCTTAAATAGACAATTCTAAAATTCTAAATTTGGTAAATAAGCATACTAAAATCTAGACATAATATAGGAAAATAAAGTTCTATAAATAAACTAGGAA
This sequence comes from Phtheirospermum japonicum, assembly GCA_014905375.1. Lineage (NCBI taxonomy): Eukaryota > Viridiplantae > Streptophyta > Magnoliopsida > Lamiales > Orobanchaceae > Phtheirospermum > Phtheirospermum japonicum. The sequence goes on from BMAC01000926.1 coordinate 84,833, forward strand.
ACATAATCTAGAGTTTCTAATTACTTTTGTGCCTAAGAAAGACAAATAACAAAATAGGAATTATTGCCAAGAATAAATTTCTCAACAATCTCCCCCTTTTGCCTTTTTGGACAAAACACTACGACGCAAAAATACAAAAATACTAACTCCCCCTAAGTTGGAAAAATCCCCCTAAACAAAACACCCAATGTTGTTAAGAAATCAAACAAACATTACAAACCAACATTGTTCACTTAACAAAACAAAACAGAATAAAGGGCCTTATAGACTTCGAACCCTCTTCGAACGACGAGGGGATGTCGAAGTTCCTTCACCCATTTCCTTATGCTTCTTCTTCTCCCGCATTCTCTTCAACTTCTTCAAGGCCTTGTTACGAGAACGAATCATCTTCCTTCGCTTTTCTCGAGCAAGACTCGCCAAGGCCTCGGCAGCAACCGTATCAGCATTATCAGCAACAGCACCATCCTCATTTGCGTCGCCAACACTCTCTCCCCATTTTTGACTAGAAGGCAAAAGGGCCTCCAAAAGCGAACCACGAAGGGCCTTCAGCTGGGTCATCTGTCCATCAATCCAAGCCACATGCGCCTTAATAACCTGCACAGAAATGGGGACCATGTTGGGACCAATGTTGGGAGAGCCGGTCCCAACACCACTACCAACATCGGCCCGGAAAGGCGCCTGCCAAGGCAGATCAATAACCCTTGCACCCGTAACATGCTGGCCCCTCAACGCAAACCAATCAGCTTCCCCAGTAAGCACATCATCGGGAAGAAGCTCCAAGCCTTGATTCTCAAGCAGGCTAAATATCAAAGAGGGAAAGCACAACGACGCGGCTGACCTGGTGGTGGCAAACTTCGTAACAATATCAAATACATGCTGCCCGAAACTGTACTTGATTCCCCGTCCAAAACAGTACAAAAATTGGGCCTGAAGCCGAGTGACACATGTAGTATTCTTGGAGGGAACCCAGTTGCAAATGGTCACCTTGTGCAAGATAGAGTAGAGAGAAGAAAGCCTAGTGATCGGCAACTGTTCAAACCATGTATGCACCATACCATCCGATAAAAATGAAATAACCTCATTCATATTATCCACAGTAGAATCACCCCGATATGGCTCAGTGTCAAACAATTCATCAATTAAATCAGGGGTGAAACTAAACACTCTACCACGCACAAACACTTTGCTATAGTTCACAGAGTTTGAATCGACAATAGACAGCAACAAACATGCACCAGGTCATTATCCTCTGTAGGTTTGACTCCACTCGTTAGATCATCGAACTTGACATTTACTGACTCAAACATGCTTCGAGTTCTAAGGTTAAACAACCTATATGCATGACTATTTTGGAAATAACCCATAAAAATACACTTATCACTCTTTGAGTTCAGTTTAGCTAGGTGATTTCTATCGTTGAGCACATAGCAAATACATCCAAACACATGAAAATAGGTCAAGTTCGGTTTTTTACACATCAACAACTCATAGGGAGTAGCACATGACCCTGGTCTAAAATAAGCTCTATTTGTAATATGACATGCAGTGTTCATTAATTCAGCCCAAAAACATTTTGCTATGCTATTTGAAATGAGCATAGATCTAGTCATTTCAGCAAGAGTCATATTTTTGCGTTCGGCTATGCCATTTGTTGTGGAGTAATAGGTGAAAAAAATTCATGACTTATCCCCTCCGAAGTGCAGTATTTAGAGAAAGATGCATTTTCAAACTCTTTACCGTGATCAGTTCTAATCCTACCAATGTTCACATTGAACCTTACACATAGCTTCATTGCAAGTTTTTTGAAAGCCTCAAAAGTTTCAGATTTTTCTTTTAGAAATTTTACCCAAGTGAACCTAGAAAAGTCATCGACAATAACTAAAACGTACCTCTTACCACCAAGGCTCTCGACCTCAAGTGGACCCAAGATATCCATATGAAGGAGTTCAAAGCAAGAAGATGTAGTGAGACTTTGCTGAACTGGATGTGGTACTCTGACCTGCTTTCCTTTCTGGCACGCCTCATATACAGGAATGATCCTGGTGTTTATCTTAGGAAGCCCAGTCACTACTTCTTCTTTGGCCAACCTGTCCATCATCTTATAGTTGACATGCCCCAGTTTATGATGACACCTCAGCATCACTTAGTTGAGATAACTTGCAAAAAGCATCACTGTTGATTTGATAACAATTATCTGAAGTCCTCTGTCCAAGAAGGATACATGAACCATTCTCCTCATAGACTTCACACTTCTCACGGTTGAATTTGACACTAAAGCCTCCGTCGCACATTTGACTTATATTGATCAAATTTGCAGTAAGTCCTTCTACCAACAGCACATTTTCCAAAGTTACGACACCGGGAACATGGAGAGTTCCTTGGCCAAGAATTTGGCCATTTGCACCTCCACCGTACTTTACCTTTCTACCTCTAAATCTGACAATGTTGGAAAGAAGCTCCTCTGACTTAGTCATATTCTTAGAGCATCCGCTATCGAAATACCAGGCTCTAGGAACGTGGGTCTTCAGGGAGGTATGGATCATATTGCACTTGGAGTTATTTTTCTTGACCCACACTTGTTTGAACCTGGTGTTGGTATTGATGTAGGTATGACGGGAACCAACATTGGATTTAGCAGACGCATTAGTTCTCTGAAAGTGTCTTCTCTCACCAATGATTTTCCAGCAGAAAGGCCGAATGTGTCCGGGCTCGCCACAATGATGGCACACGAACTGTCTCCTTCTCTTCTTGTGCCTCTTGGGTGATTTCTGGTCTTGACTTGAGGAATGTGATGGCTGATTCGGTTTATATCCAATTCCATGCTTCGAGGTTTTTGGGAAACTCATCTCTAAGATTTCATCAAGCTTCGCCTTGCCTTTATTCAGATTTGATATGGTTCCTTGGACCTTTGTCAACTCGGTTTTCGTCTTTTCTAATTCAGCATCATTCTTGGTAAGAGATGTTTCCAGACGGACAATTATGTCAAGTTGATCATCTTTTTCTTTGGTCAGTTTTTCTACTTCTCTCATGAGATCCTTGACCTTGAGTACCTATTTTCCCCAACTGACAAACAGTTGCTAGTGCTCAATACTTAGCAGCTCGTACTCCTTATGGTAATCAGTAGTTTCAGTATTCGAGCACACAATGTTGGTTTCAAGGATATCAACATGGACGTCGTCGTCCCACACAACATGGGTAAATAAGGATGGAACAGGTTCAGTTGACTCGAAATCATTGACATCCTCAGTGAAGTCAGTAGCAACCATGCTTTTCTTCCTAAGGGTATTAGGACATTCATTCTTGTAGTGTCCCCAACCTTTACATTCATGACATTGCACCTCACTGAGTGATCTCGAGGGGTTGGATGCATTTGGTATTGAAGTAGTGGACTGAGATCTGGGAATAGTACGTCCAGTAAATTTTAGCGTAGATACTTGTGGCCTGGTCTTCGTACTTTAACCTCCAAGGCTATTCTTCTTCTTCAAGAAACTATTGAAACGTTGGGTAACAAACGATAATTCGTCTTCCTCAAGCGTAGTGGATTCCATCTTTTTCAGAATCCCATTGAAATCAAACTCCTCATCATCATCATCGTTGTCTGGATTAGRGTCGGAGGAGAAAGCTACATTCTTCTCTCTCGAGTTGGAACCAAGGTGTTCCATCTCATATTGCTTAAGGTTTTCAACTAAGGTGTTGAATTCTATGTTATCAACATTTTTAAATTCTTCTATGGCAACCACCTTCATATTGTATTTTTTCGTAATAGATCTCAGCAGTTTTTCTACAAGACGAGAGTTAGTTATTGATTCACCAAGCTCTCTGTACTCGTTTGTGACATCTGACAATCTCATGGCGTAGTCCATGATCGACTCCTTCTCATCCATTCACATCGCTTCGAAAGTGGACATCAACATTCTCAACCTTGATTTTTTCACGCTCGCAGTTCCTTCACAGACGCTTTGGAGTGCGTCCCAAGCATCCTTTGCTGAATCGTAATTCTTGATGACTCGATAGTAACTTGCATCTACATAACTACACAAGGTATTGATGCATTTGGAATTCCAGTTTGCAGCAGCGGCTTCCTCAGAAGTCCAATCTACTTCCTTTTTGGGGAAGGTATCGCCTTCACCATCAGTAATTCGTGGCTTTTCCCATCCAAGAAGGATGGTTTTCCATACACATTCGTCGATGCTTTTTAAGTGCCACCGCATTCTCTGTTTCCAGAGAGAGTAGTTTTCCCCATTGAGGATTGGAGGCCTTGGGTTGCCTTGAGCATCCATAACACCTAAAAATCAGGATCAGTGCTTAAAAGGTTAAGTAACCTGCTCTAGATGCCAATTGTAAAATTTGAAGGTTTATGATTTTGAAAATAAGTCTCAATTTTATGATATTGTTAACAATGTTAAACAACACTGACTAACAACATCAACCAGAGTAAAATTAAAAATATGCAGCGGAAATAAAATTTAAGAACACGATAAAATAAATTAAGTTTATAAGTAAAAGTACTTGTGAACTTGGGTGTACAAACCCGAAAACTATATTACTTTCTTGTTTTTCGATCAATACAAAAATATTAAGTAATATATGAAAACTAAAGTATCAAAACACATGATACTAAATACTTGTCGCCTAGGTTGAACAAGCTCTTCTCCGTTGGTCACGCAACTTCGAATAGCTTGTCGTTCTCGAACAATGGCTCCAAGTAGTTTTCATGTTCTTTGATTGCTCGTGCGTCTTGCGTCGTGCTCTTCTTCAGAAACCCGTGCGTCCAAAAAAGTCGTCCCAAGCTTTAGACTTCTTCTTGTCTTAAATAGACAATCCTATAATTCTAAATTTGGTAAATAAGCATACTAAGATCTAGACATAATATAGGAAAATAAAGTCTTATAAATAAACTAGGAAACACAATCTAAAGTTCTTAATTACTTTTGTGCCTAAGAAAGGCAAATAACAAAATAAGAATTATTGCCAAGAATAAATTTCTCAACAAATTCTACTATGAGGGAGAGCCTGGTGACCACAAAGAGATTCGACAAGAAGTTTTAACAATGTTGGAGATTTGCCTTCCAGATTATTTTAAAATCAATTGATGGTAGAAAGAATTTGATATCCTATTTCTCTGTAATACTATGAAATTCGGTGCGCTTCTTTTTCTCAATGGTTGGTATTAATTGAGTACTTTTTTTTAATTGTTTGTACTTTTTTTTAAATTGAGATGTAATGTACTTCATGTTGGTATGTACTGCACTTCTTATGAATTGAAATATTTTCTACATTTTATTTTTTTCTATCTTATGTACAGCATATTTTCTGCATTTTAGTTTTTCTTATATTATTTGTAATTTTTTTTTCCTTTTCTTTTTTCACCTTCTTTGTGATAATGGGATAGTACTCTATTTTTGTAGAGTGAAATATTGCTCTTTTTTTTTTGTCCCTGTTCTTTTTATTTTCCAAGCGACAATTTTATTTGTTGACTTAGAAAGGCAATAAAAAAATAAATACTGAAGAAAAAAAAAAGATAATTTATAATGAGTTGTACTTATAGCTAGTTGACATATTTAGATGAAAAGAGTAAATTAAAAGATATTATTAAAAAGGTTGAAGACATCAAATTTGACAATATAAATTAAAATCATGCTAACATATTCATTGCATTTTGTACTATGGCTAAATCACAAGTAATTTGCTTAGGAAGATTGCCTTCATTTTTCAATGCAGCCTTATTCATATGTGGGATTTTATATTTGTTGGAGCCTTCAATTTTCATGATTTCCCGCATGCATGATTGTAGAGTTAGAAAAATATGGTTCATTTTTTTTGTAGAATATTCATCAAAAGACTTATGAACCGCATGTAAAAGCTCCTCCTCGCTTCTTGGACACTCTTTGTATTGTAGTGCTTGAATGGCCCTAAAAATCCAAGATCCAAAATATTTAAATCTGGTGAGTTTGATGGTTGACACATTAATCTGATGTCAAAACCATTTTGACAAGCAGCCATTTGAAACTCCGCATCATTTGGATCGACATGTGTTCTGGCATTATCTTGCTGGAGGAAAATGGTTTTTCCTAAATCTTCTCTTGGCCACATCTCTTGAATTTTAGGTATAACTCTTTCAATCAAACAAGCTTTTATTGTCTCTCTCTTGACCGATGTAATCGGTTTTATCTCCACAGTCCCTGCATCTCTATTTTTACTTTTTCTTTGTGCCGGTTGCTCGGTGACAAAAGGGAAGATTCCAATTTTTGGTCATGTAGAACCACTTTTCGTTGATATGCACCATGTTGTACATACTAACAAATTTTGGTTCAGTGGGCAATCTGTTTCGGTCAAGCATAGATATGCAAAATTGTAGACGAGCTCGTTTATGTTCTTCTTTTAAATACGGTTTGATGGCATTTGAGTGTCGTCGAATGAGGCCCTTTCTCACAATTCTAAATAGTGTTATATAACTAACATTTAAAGATTCGGCAAGTGACCTCAAAGTTGTACGTTTGTGTAACTCAATACCAAGAACTCGATTTAAGTCTACTTGAACTCTCTTTCGTCCACAATTTTCTGTTCTCATATGCGACACATCAACTGATTCTCTGTTTGGAGCATCTTTTGCACTGAAAATAATACCGAAACCTCTTTTGTTGTATCTCGTCTAACTTTCCATTAATACTTTTCTCCAATAAAGCATTAAAAATCTTCCATCTTTGTCCATTGGTCAAGTTTTTCCTCTTTTTTTTTATTAGACACATTTCATTCTCTGTATATTAAAGGGAAAAAAAATATAAAATCAGTAGTAGTACTTAATAAAATAATTAAATACATAATGATGTATAATTATAATGATGTGCTATAATGATAAAATAAAAATCAATGGAGGAACATTTATGCTGGATAATGATAAAATAAAAAAATTTTAAGTTCAATTCTATACGAAAGATACAGTTGTAATGAATTTAAAAAAATAAAAAAAATCTGAACAATTCTTTAATGAAAGTTACGCATCACAAGTCTTTTTATGAGAATAATTTATGAATAAAACTAATATAAATAATTCTTATTCACAAGTCTTGACGAAAGTTACGACTTCTTTATGAAAAGGATTATAAGAAAAATAAATCTAAATAATTCTTATCCACAATTTTATTATTCTTGTTTATCCAATGGATATGACTTTTTCATGTTAAAAAAGAATGGAGGCTTATTTGTGCACATATTGTCTGAATGATTTTATACAATTGATCGTAGTATTAAATAATCTGTATTTTTTAAAATAAGTTATTAGATATTTTTAAAATAGAGAGAAAACTAGCAAATGATAAATTACCCGAATTTGTAGTTGAGATAAAATCCTCTTCTAAGTTCATCAACATCTAACTCCAATGTTAGAAGATAAAATCCTCTTCTAAGTTCATCAACATCTAACTCCAATGTTAGAGAATCCAACTCTTGATTTGGAGCAGCAAAGTTCGTTTCGAAGTTGATGTAATTATCATTAGAATCAAATCATCAATCTCCACAGTGGTTTGTACAACCTCTTCTAAGTTCATCAACATCTAACTCCAATGTTAGAGAATCCAACTCTTGATTTGGAGCAGCAAAGTTCGTTCCGAAGTTGATGTAATTATCATTAGAATCAAATCATCAATCTCCACAGTGGTTTGTACATCAGGTTGGTTTGAGCCGTTCAATTAAAAACTCGATATCTCAGAGTTTTGACTCTCGATATTTGTTGGAGCTATATTCAAGTCAAATAAAAATCTTGGGTTATTATTTTGATTTGCACTACTAGAAGCCATGGATATGTTGGTGTTTAAAATTATGTATGGTTAGCTCGTCTTTTTATAGGTATCTCAACAATATATTTTTTAAATTTTTGCCTCCATTGAAAACTTTGAATTTGGATGATTTTTTTATTTTTTTTTGCCTCCGTTGAAAACTTTGAATATTGGATGAAATTTTAACTTTAGTTTCGTTGGCTCCAAATTTGAAAAGTTGGAAGATTGTTATTTGTGCTTCAATTTAAAGAGGAAGATGAAAGGTTTGGATGTATTATTTTTTATTTTTTTTTTAAGAAAGTTGCGCCTGGCCGGTGAAGAATGAGAAGACAAAAAATCATGTGGTGAGACGGAAAAAATTATTTTGGTGAGAGGGGAGCATTAATATGGACAAATTAGTCTTTTTTATACATTTCTTAATAAGTGTGCTTAGGTCCCAAATGACATATAAATCGAACTGGAAGGAGTAGTATAAAATTCATCACACCTATAACACAACACAAAGTAATAAAGAACAATAAAAGGAGTTCAAATTAATTAACAAAATAAATTTATTTTGGTGAGAGGGGAGCATTAATATGGACAAATTAGTCTTTTTTATACCTTTCTTAATAAGTGTGCTTAGGTCCCAAACGACATATAATAAATCGAACCGGGGGAGTAGTATAAAATCCATCACATTTATAACACAAAACAAAGCAATAAATAACACAACACAAAGTAATAAAGAACAATAAAAGGAGTTCAAATTAATTAACAAAGTAAATTTACCTAATTATTATAAATTTTTAATAGATGGTCAAAGGTGAAACAGACCAAACGTTGATAATATCGTTGCTCATGAAAGAGACCTTCATGATATGGGATTGGAAAATTTGAGGAGACAAATGCAACAACTCGCGTGTGGCAAGCTTTTAGATCGTGATCTTGAGGGCCATGATTTAAAGGGTGGTTCTCCAAACTATGATATGAAAATTTAATTTCCTATAAATGATGATTTTGTGACATTTATCCATACCATGGTTTGTCTTTTAACAACTTTCTGTTTTTCGACGAAAATATCGAAACTGATTACAATAGTACTCCAACTTTGGATGAAGGGATGAGAATCGTTTTCGAAGAAAATCATCTTTTTGATGATACAAAGTCTATAAGTGAGTATTGCAATGACCCTCCTATATTTGGTGAAGAGAAGATACATTTGTCTTGTCGTGAAGATCTCAAGTAAGATGGTGTTGTTTATGCTTTATACATGTCCCAACAAGTGAAAAGACAAATTGTGACATTTTCATGGAAGTTCATAGAATGTGTGATAAATTCACAAGCCATGTCTGAAAAGTGGGTGTTGTATTAATATATTGTATTTAGTAATATTGAAGTATTTAAATATAATGATGATAGGATAAAAGAGATGAGCGTGTGATTAGTGTAAAAAGATTGTTGGTTGAGTATTGAAAATGTGAGTTATATAGAACAAAATGAGAATTGAGATTCGCAATCTCAATTCAAGTGTTGAGAATCCTAGTCCAACACCCCTTTGTGGTTATATATCTCAGTTATCTTACCAACTACTTCTGGAATAAAAATTAAAAATAAATTAAATTTTCACAAATAAAATAATTAAATATGCATTTGACTATCCAAAAGTATAGAGAAACTAACCAAACAAAAATGGAGTTCAGGAAACCGTTGACGATCACCTCAAGACAAAGCGTCTTAGCGCGGAGAAATATTTCAAACTTGGCAAGAGTAGTAAGAATAAGCCAATGTTGCTCTCCACTCATTAGTTTCAGATCGCATAAATGCGATCCTCAACAATTTAATTATTTTATTACATCAATAATTCGACCACCATATTTTACATGATTTAAAATAATTTATTCATAACAATGAATTAGTAAAACAATAAGTATCTTTTCAAAAATTTGAAATAACTATGAATATTGGGTACCTACCTCTCCACATTGAGAAAAACGATCTCCATCGGAAACTTTTGCTCCCTAAGAACCCTCCAAGTTTTGAAAAGAGAAAGAAAATAGAGGCACAATCGTACGGTTTCAAGAGGAAATTTGAAAGTAATTTATACAATTACATCTACTTATAGGAAAAATTAGTTGTAACCCCGTCAGTTTCAATATTGGTAACGTGATAAACCAGAATTTAAATTTGATATCATTTCTGTCTCTCTCTCTTTCAGTATCAATATTGAGTAGAAGTCTAATTATGCAAATCACTCAGATTTTGTTACATTTCGATTTGTTTGATTGCTTTGTTCTTTATCTATTAGTTTTTTTTGGTAACGTGATATATCAAATTAATATTTTATATAATTTCAGTTTTTCTCCTTTTTTTCAGGATCAATATCTAGGAGTTTGTAATTATGCAACGAAACGGGATTTGTTATATTCCGATTTTTTTAATTGCTTGATTTACCAAGGTTTAATTAAATAATTAATGTAAATTTAATTCGAAATTAAATAAATAAATTAGTTTGAAAAATTTTTAAAAAAAATTTGGCGGGATGCCGATGGCAAAAGCATCCCGCCCTTCGGGACGCTTTTCGCTTTTCACAAAAGCGTCCCGAACCTTTTTTTTGTCCCCCAAAGTTTTTGGGTCGGGACGCTTTTGCCATCAGCGTCCCGATTGATTTTGTAAAAAAAAAAAGCCTGGGGTCGGGACGCTGATGGGAATAGCGTCCC
>BMAC01000926.1:95875-111312 GCA_014905375.1 Phtheirospermum japonicum
ATCTTATAATTACAAGAAGTTTATTTTAATATATTTATAATATATTTATTTTAATTACAAGAAATTTATTTTTAATATATTTATAACAATTACAAGAAATTATAATATATTTATTTATTTTAATTAATAATTTTTTAAATAAATTATAAATATAACTAAACCTTAAAAGTATATAATATAAATAAATAAATAATATGTGTATTAGGGTTAGGGTTTGGGTAGTTGGCCGAATTTTCTTAAAATTTTGCAAGAAGTTTATAAATAAATATATTAGGGTGGCAAATTGTACTTACTAGTCCTTGCTAAATTTTACAGTCTTAACTCCTAATTAATTTTTTAGCTGCTCATTTTCAAGTTGTTACAATTATATCTGTTGGATTTTATTTTATTTTACTTTTGGGTGACAAATTGTACTTACTAGTTCTTGCTAAATTTATTACTCACAGTGACCTCAAAATGTATTTATTTAATCTTAAAAATTATTAATTAAAATAAATAAATATATTATAAATAATGTCTTATAATTACAAGAAGTTTATTTTAATATATTTATAATATATTTATTTATAATATATTTATAATTACAAGAAGTTTATTTTTAATATATTTATAATAATTACAAGAAATTTATAATATATTTATTTATTTTAATTTATAATTTTTTTAAATAAATTATAAATATAACAAAACTTTAAAAGTATATAATATAAATAAATAAATAATATGTGTATTAGGGTTAGGGTTTGGGTAGTTGTCCGGATTTTTTTTTTTTTTTTGCAAAACAGCCCCGGGACGCTATTCCCATCAGCTTCCCGACCCCGGTTTTTTTTTTTTTTTTTACAAAATCAACCGGGACGCTGATGGCAAAAGCGTCCCGACCCAAAAACTTTGGGGGACAAAAAAAAGGTTCGGGACGCTTTTGTGAAAAGCGTCCCGAAGGGCGGGACGCTTTTGCCATCGGCGTCCCGCCACATTTTTTTAAAAATCTTCCAAACTAATTTATTTATTTAATTTCGAATTAAATTTACATTAATTATTTAATTAAACCGATTTACCAAACAATCAGATTTTTAATATATTTCTTTTGCATATTTCTGTAATTATGTAATAAATCGAATTTTGTTAAATTCTAATTTTTGTGATTATTCGATCTATATTTATATATTTTAGTATGGTAGAAATCCGTAATTATAATGAACTCCGTTAAATTCCAATTTCATGATTGCTCCATTGTTTATTTATATATTTTAGTTTAATTACAGTACAAAATAGCAATAGGGTATGTAATTTATCTTATTTGATTGCTTCGTTTTTTATGTTTGATTTTTTTTTTTTTTTACCTTTTAGATTCCATTTTTTATTATTTATATATGCATAATAAACTAATTAATTAATAATACTCTCTACATCCAATTTTATTTGTCGTAAGTTAGAAATTTACATGTCCTAATTATATTTGGTCACATTTACATTTTTAAAATGGAATCATTTGTTACTTTTTACTTTCCCAATAAAAATTAAATATTATTTTACTAATTTTATTCCTACCTTTATTATTTCACACATTTAATTATTTTAAATAAAATAATATTTTAGTAATTTGATACCTATAATTATAACATCAATCATCTTTCTTAATTTCTGTAAAATTGTCAATTACAATAGATAGAATGGACCCGGAAAAAATAACTAAGAGAGTATAAAAGTCAACAATAACAGGATGTGATTTAATAAAGTGAAAAGAATATCTTACGAATAAGCAATAGATTTCTATTTTTACAATTCCAAACAATTAATATTGCAGAATTATTAACTAAGAGAGTTGAAGGTTCAATAATGCGGTTGAAATTTAAAGTTAAAAAAGTGAACAATGTCAATTTCTTTTGTGTCAAGAAAAGTTGTCTCTTATGGAAAAAAAAAGGTCATTTAGCGGGAAACAAAAGTTGCCCTCATATATCAATCTTCTACTATTATAAGAAAATGATGTGTCGTGCAAGTATCATACCCACATCTCACTACATTTAAATTCATCCTCTGGAATGATTTTATAGTTATAATTAAAATGAATAATTATATAATCACGGCCAATATAGAATATCCTCTATCTCTCTCTCTTTATATATATATATATATATATGTATGTGTGTGGGGGGTGGGGGGGGATTGGATCCAAATCTCGGTCACTCATTATGTTTAGATCTGATGGATGTAAATTAGATAGGGTATGATTGACTAATAAATATATAGCATGTATTATTGCATACTTATACTAATAACTGTGCATCATCGGACATGTAAATGTGCATTAACAAACTATTAAATGTGCAGTAAAACTGTTGGAAATCGGTTTGGAGAAACATGCCATATAATGCAACATCATTGTTAGTCTAATAATGTATCAATGTACTTCTAAATGTGCAATAACATGCATATTAAATGTGCATTGAATTTCTATTTTTTATTATTTGGTTTTTGAAAATAATTTCAATTAGAATTTTTAAAAGTACAAATTTGTTGGTAAAATGGTACGGGTATTATTCCTTAGATCGTAAGGAATAATATTGTGTAATTTATTTTGGCAATATTTATATATTTTGAGATTTGTAGAGAGATTTCAATAGAGGAGAATTATTAATTGAGAAGAGAGAGAAATATAAATCACTTAATTTATATTGGTTATTAATATTAATGTTTATTTAAATGTTAATTGATCCATATTTAAAAATCTATTGATGCACATTTAGAAAGACATAGATATATTTATCACACAAACTAATTTATATCCATTAAAATCTAATATATTGAATGTTTGTGATTTGGCTTTACGTACTCATTATAAGGTATGGACTCATTGGATCGACTCCATATATATATATATATATATATATATATATATAGACACACACCAGTTGAAAATAGATCAACTTGCAATTAATACCATTAATTCATTGTCGGTTCAGTCATGGTTCACGTCTCTTGGATGCGATAAAATAGTTACTATGCATTGGCTTTGATGATTAAAGACTTGTGAGTAGATGGGAACTTGCTGATAATGAAAGTATGAAACCTGCAAATCCCAAGCACAGATACCTGAGTTATGCTTTGATGTGTTTTGAACACCAATTTCCATTGTTTTTAACTATTTACAGGAATGGATTCGTGTTTATTATCCACTATCTACTTAAAATGTACTTAGCTTTACATTTTAGGGAAAATTGGCACTAAGTCGTATGTTGAAAATGTATTTGTCAATAATCCGACTAGTTCATCTCCTAGATCAATTCCAATTCAATCAATTATCCGACGAGGTCATCTCCTAAATCGTCTCCAATTCAATCAATTATCCGACGAGGTCATCTCCTAGATCATCTCCAATTCAAATAACATCAACAAGCAAAAGCAGGCCGCCATGGGAATTCACCTCCTCGCGATGAAGAAGCCCGGAAATTGAATCAACAAATTTCGATAATGAGGATAGAAGAATCGACAAATTGACCATGGTGGGGAATATACATTAGGGTTTTTTTTAGTTGTAAGAGAATTACATACAATTTTAACCGATGTCAACGACTTGTAAAATTCCAATGGAGCAATCATGAAAACAAGTTTTAACCGGTGACAAGGTATGGAAAAATGATTTATGGTTAAAAGGAAACCAATCTATTGAATGATTTAAACTTGGGAACTAAACTAGACTCCTACATAATATTTTACAGCAACCTATTTTTATGCTAATTAAAAAAATAAAACAATTATATCGTTCCTGCCAAATTGGAATAAGTAATACGTTAATAGTTATTCAAAACCATCACATTAAAACTAATCTTTTTCAAATACCCAAATTACTTCCACCAAAAACCTCCAAAGTTCACTAAACACTTGACAAGAATCAACCGAATGCCACATATGAGCACAAATATGAAAGCAGACTAACAATAACTGATAATAGAAACCAACATAAAGTCCAACAATCGACATAAATGCAATCAAACACAGCCTCTCTTACTTGTCCAACAAATTGCGGTCTTCAACAAACACAGACCATTTCATCCCCCACAAACACACCACCAAACAACCGAAAACACAGACCATTTCTACTCTCAGTACCTGTAGTGAGCTGGCTTGTAAGGACCCTCAACCGGCACACTAATGTAATCCGCCTGCTCCTTGCTAAGCTTTGTCAGCTTAGCACCAAGCTTCGCCAGGTGGAGAGCCGCAACCTTCTCATCCAGATGCTTGGGCAACACGTAAACCTTCTTCTCGTACTTCCCAGTCGTCCTCTCCTTCCACAGCTCGAGCTGTGCAATCACCTGGTTAGTGAACGAGCACGACATGACGAAACTGGGATGACCAGTCGCGCAGCCCAAGTTCATCAGACGGCCCTCAGCCAACACGATGATGCCCGACTTGGTGTCCGGGAAGACCCACCTGTCCGTCTGAGGCTTGATGGTGATCCTCTTCACGCCGGGAAAGGTCTCGAGGCCGAGCATGTCGATCTCGTTGTCGAAGTGGCCGATGTTGCAGACGATGGCGTTGTTCTTCATCTTCCTCATGTGGTCGACCATGATGATGTCCTTGTTGCCGGTGGTGGTGACGAAGATGTCGGCCTCAGAGACAACGTCCTCGAGGGGGAGGACCTGGAAGCCTTCCATGAGGGCTTGGAGGGCGCAGATGGGATCGATCTCTGTCACAATCACGCGGGCCCCACCTTGCTTCAAGGCGGCAGCACAGCCTTTCCCAACATCTCCGTAACCGCAGACGACGCCGACCTTTCCGGCAATCATGACGTCTGTGGCCCTCATCAGACCATCAGGCAGCGAGTGTCGGCAACCGTACAAGTTGTCGAACTGGAATATCAGAAGACGAGATTAGGATTGGTTTGACATTAACTATCAATGGTACAAAAATAGTTCAACATGTAAGCTAAACACATTGCGCTTACACAATGTCATGTTACAGCATTCAATATTTCTCGCACCCACTAAACTTTACTCCCTCCAGTTCCCAATATTTGTAGTTATAAGCAAAAAGAAAAAAGGAGAGAGAGAGAGAGAAGAGAGAGATGGTTCTAAATAATTGATGTTCAACAATTTCATGGTATTTTTTTTAACTAATATTTCCAATATTACCATTACTAGTCTATTGCTAGCTCATTCCCCCATATTCTTAATGGAGTAGTCAGTAAAATGAAATCTAGAATGATTTAATAAGGTCAATATAGTCATCACCTTATGGACATCATAAAACAGCAAATATGTGATCAGGAGGGAGTAGCGATTTCCTCTTTTTATCTCAAAAGTTCAGTAATTATATATACGAAACATCATCGATGAATTAGATTTCAAACCTCTGAAACGAACCTAATCATGCTAGTAATGCTGGGTTAAGTGGGTATTAAATAGGTAGCACAAGTTGAGTAAAATTTTCTATTAGCTGCATTTTCAGGGAACATAGTTTTTCAGCAGAGGGTTTAGATGCATGCTTTTTGAGTGCAGATGTTATTTGGAAGATAAAACGGATATTCCACAGAAGTAATAACAGGACAGTTAGAGGATCACATATAACATTGCCTTATCAACAACAGTAGACAAACAACAGTGTATTATTAGATCCACCTTCCCAAACTCAGATCATCAATAATGGAACCAACAGAAAAGTATACACACTCTCGAGTCAAAGCTAACAAAATTGAACCAGTTGCAAAACATCATTAGATCTATCAAATTAAACACGAAAAAATAGAGAGATATATACCTTGCTCTTGGTAACAGAGTCATTAACATTGATAGCAGGGAAAAGCAAAGTGCCATTGGCCTGCATCTGATACAACCTCTTAACACCGGTGGTTGTCTCCTCAGAAACACCGACCAATCTCTCCTTCATCTTTGTATACCTTTTCGGGTCAACCTTCAACCCATCTCTAATGATGGTCAGCACAAGCTGAAACTCAGCATTATCCGTCGAGGTCGGGTCGGGCAGCGTGCCCGACTTCTCGTACTCCTCCTCGGCCTTCACACCTTCATGAATCAAAAGAGTGGCGTCACCGCCGTCGTCCACAATCAAGTCGGGGCCACCGTCGGGGCCCCAGTCGAGGGCCCGCTCCGTGCACCACCAGTACTCCTGCAGGGTTTCACCTTTCCAGGCGAACACAGCGGCGCTGTCGCGGGCAATGGCGGCGGCAGCATGATCCTGGGTGGAGAAGATGTTGCAGGAGCACCATCTGACCTCGGCGCCCAAGGCGGTTAGGGTTTCGATCAACACGGCGGTTTGGATGGTCATGTGGAGGCTGCCGGTGATCCTGGCACCTTTGAAGGGCTGTGACGGCCCGAACTCGGTCCGGCAGGCCATGAGTCCAGGCATTTCGACCTCGGCGAGTTCGAGCTCGAGGCGGCCGAAATCAGCCTGGGACATGTCCTTGACCTTGTACTCGCGGCCAGAGGTTGTTTTCTCGACTAGGAGCGCCATGAGTACACACAGGAAAGACTAGATCTGAGAGATTGGTTGCGTTGTCGTGACGAAGAAAATGAGAGGAATTTCGTTGAGGGTTTAGAGAAACCTTTTATACAGGTGGAATGAGCGCTAGGTCAGATGGGTGGGTTTAGTGGTAGATCTGGAGTTTAGTAAAGATCTGAGGTCATTTTGTAATTTACAGGAGTTCCAACTGTAATCATATTGTAGGATGACGAGACGACCACTGGTTAGTGGTTACACAATAAATCATTCAGATATTTACGGGTTGGCCAGGCTAGAGATATTCTATCAAATATTTTAGGCGGCCAATGGCCCAATGTTAGGCCGCTAGGCGCCATATTTCTTTATTTTTGTTTTGTTTTTATATAAAAAATATGAATTTTTGTTATATTTATGGAATACGTCAAATTTAAAATAATAATCATTATTAAAATCAAATATTGAAATTTAAAATGATAATATTGATGGAATACGTCAAATCTTTTTGATCTCACCTAGGCCCTGATCAGATCCCGCACACAGGTATAGGTTCTGATTCGTTATATAACGACTGCCTAATAATTTCTAAATCATCGATATAGTCTATTTTTTATAAATAAGAGAGTAGCACAATAAAATACTAGTATTTTCACTACACGGGTGTAGGTTTTGATTCGTTATATAACGAATGCCTCATAATTTCTAGATCATCGATATAGTCTATTTTTTATAACCAAGAGAGTAGCACAATAAAACACTAGTATCTTCACTACACAAGTGTAGGTTTTGATCCGTTATATAACGACTGTCTAATAATTTCTAGATCATCAATATAGTCTATTTTTTATTAAATAAGAGAGTAGCACAATAAAACACTAGTATCTTCACTTATTGGACAACCAAAGATATATTATATATAATTTTTATCAAAATCAATTTATTTATGTATATATTTTTCTTTATATAAATAATACCTGGTTATGATGGAGAGAGAGGGGTGTTTTTTTTTGTGTTTTTTTTTTTTTCATATGTATATTTTTTTATTTATATAAATAAATACTAGTTATGAAAGAAAAAAGGGGAATTATTTTTTTTTTTTTTTGGTTGCATCTTATACTATATGTATTTTTGGGAATTGCATTATAATGTGTATGTTTTTTTGTGTTTTTTTTTTTTTTGTAATTAATAACACCTATATGGCATGAATTTGTGAATGTGTAACTTTCTGCCCGTCTGAACACATACACACAAGAAAGACGGATGAAGATTTTAAAACGTGACTCGCGTGCTCCATTTTGGGGGGTATTTTGGTCCTTTCAGGATGTGTCTCCCGTGCAAAATAGACAATTACACTTCAAGTATGATTTTATAACCGATTTTCCCCTTTTCATCATTGTCATCTCTTCAAAAATCAAAAGAAATTACGTGGAGGCAAACTGCTAACTTCAATGTAGGAATACAAAAATGCAGTTGTGATGATGATGTCGTATTTAGGACAACATAGATCGATCTCAATATTGGGAGGAGATATATATGTTATCCAAGATTGTGTGTAAGTATTTTGATTTGAAACCATATTGATTGAATTTCTTTTAGATTCTTTCATTAGGGCTAATAATGAATTTGGGGTGTGTACAAGATATTATCATCCTATTTAATTTTTAGCTTTCTTAAAACGTTGATTTGGGGGTTAGGGTTTAATTTTGGGGGGTTTATTAGGACAATCATTGATAAACTTGGGTTTGTGAATATTTCAGCATTTTTTTTGTATTTTATTATATTGATTTCATTCTGTCAATTTGTCGTTAATTACAAAGTAATTATAATACATTGATTTGATCTAATTAAATAAATGTAGGAGGCTGGAGGTTGCGAGTTTTTCAAATGGCTTGTGGGCCCACTTTACTCAAAAGCTTGTCAAATTATTCTTGGACTGCTAAAACGAGCAAATAAGTTTGAGGTCGAAATTGAAATGCCCAAGGCTGGCGTGAAAAGACTTGAAGCATCTGTGAGAAAACATGAAGCAGGCTCGGAAGCACTTATAGCAAAAAATGGTAAACTTGTATGTGAAGATACAGCGAATTTGAGAATGTTGGTTTTGTATGGCGCTTTTGATTTCTTGATTTATTATCCACCATATTATGAAATACTTATTTATTTCGTCCCTATGTAATATGAACTCATATCAACCAGAATTAAATTAAATTAATGGTTAATGTGGCCAAATTTAAAAAATTTAGAATATGAAAAGGACATCATTGATTGAGTCCGTTGTGTAAGTGTATTCGAACAATAATGACCACTTGGATTGAGTTGAAAATTGCAATGCACAATTACAATCCATATAACAAAACACAAAGCAAACAAAACAAAACAATTGCACCAAACTCATTCATCACCAAATAAAAGAATTAACATAAAAACTAGACCAACAAAATAAATGTAATTCACAGTTGTTCTAACATAGTTCAAGACTTCACTAACCAATAACCACAATGGATACTTAATTCTCACTACCAATAACAACCCACTTATCATTGTTCCGTCATAGTTGAAGATGAAATTTTTACATGACGACTACATAACATCCTGGAAAAGAAAATTCAACATATTTAAATAAACAACATCTTCATTGATGTATCCTAAACTAAGTTTGAAGACTTTTGAGAGCCACCCTCACCAACTTGTTTCTTGGTCACCTAATGGTTATATTCCAACAAACAATTTAAAAGGTTCCTATAAGACAGGAGAAAAAATTAAAAGTAATTTTCTAGAAAAATAATACACTCAATTAACCAACTTAATACCTGGAGTTTTTTCTTGGTCAATACAAGTTTCTTGTTGGGTTTAGTAGCCATCTGACTTTTTGTTGCAACCTCCTGATAGGAGTGGTGCCTGTGGACTAACATCTTGTCACTCTAGTAAGAGTACTTGTATTTTCACTTTTAGTCAACTTCAAATCAAAAGAACCATTAACAGTCAAGTAAACACAAGTAGTTAGAGATATAATATACTTGTTATTGTGATAAAAAAACAAAAACTAAAGTTGTTTGATAGAAAATACATATGATTTTGATATTTGAATTGCATTTTGTGGCACATGCACAACTTCTTGATCCCCTTTTATTTGTGATCAATGCTTTTCACTTCCTCCCCTGCATTGCATAACAATTATACAAGTATCAAAACAAAACAAATTTAACATACACATTTCATTGATAATTTGGGTTGAAAATTACAAATAATTACAATACCTTGTTTCCATGACCATCTTCATGTGCTGAAACTATTTCATGAGTTGGGCCAGGTGGCTGATGTGCCTTCCTCAATGGGCATCCTCTCAAATTATGGTTGTCCTTATGGAACATGTCATCACCATACCTTTTCTTGACAACATCACCTCAACTTTCTTGCCTTTTTTCTGCATTGGAACCTCATCAACCTGTTTTCTCCTTGCATATTTTCTTAGGCCTCCCAGGCATGTTTGCATGTGGTAGGGGAAGTAATGGATCTACATCAACTTCTAGCCACGTATCCCTTGGGTTCAAAGTGCCCATCACGCAAGAATATGACCTCAAAAGGGTTCCTTTCTTGTAGCAATCATCCACATAGTTTTTGGGATTGTGCCCATAAAAAACATACAACTAATTGTATGGTCACAAGTTATGTGACTCAAACTTTTGTGCACCCCTTTTTAATAAATTAATTTAAAACACGTCAGTTTGCTCGCAAGAGTACGAGGTAACTGTAGGGTGATGAGTTTGACTCGAGTCGTATCTCTCGAGAAAACAACTGTTCGATCTTTCGAATGTTTTTCTCAATTACGAATAACATACATATACATTTGGAGTTTTAAATGGATTGAATTGATCATTATAACTAAAGCAATAATTAAATTAAAACTAATTAAACTAATCACTTTAACTAGATTATCAACTACGAGCAATAATTAAACTACTTGAACTCAAGAACTAAGAATTAATAGCAACTAATCTAACAGCATGAATATAATAAATTATCACTAAACAATGTATCATATGAATCTAAGATTAACGAATAACTAAGCATAAATCAATCGCATAAATCAACTAAATTAACCAATATCCAATATCCAAGCATAAAACGATTAAGCTAATTAAACTAGAATTAACTAAGAATTAAACTAACAATTAAATTATAAATTAACTACTAAATTAACTAAGAGTTAAGAGTACTTATTTGAACTAAGAAAAGCAGTAAAAGCTCCAGCTATTCCGGAGGTTTAACGTTGATCTTGGGCGAAAAATGAATCCCGAACTCGAATTCGATGTTTTGGACGCGTTGTTCTTCGATCCTTGATCTCCGTCTTCAAATCTCGTTATGAGATGTGGGATTATTGTAATTATAAGCTAAAATACCTTAGGGGGTCGTGTCTTCTCCTGAAAATCCGAAATAATAAGGGTTTATATAGATTTTGCATGACTTGGCGCATAAAAACCCTAAAATCTGAATTCTGGGCCGTAGCGTCGACTGACGCGCGCTGGGGCTCGGCGGGACTCGGCAGACTTGGTCGGTGGGTGTGCGCATCGGCTGGGCAGGTGCGTCGACGGTGTGCGTCGACATCGACGCTTCAGCAAGTTGTGTCGATGTTGCGTCGACATCGACGCTTCAGCAAGTAGCGTCGACTGACGCGGTCATGACTCGCTGACATGGCTCGCGTCGACGGTCGCGTCAGTCGACGCGACTGAGCGTCGGTCTCCGTTTCTCGATCTTTTGCTACTCATTTCACCGGAAAGCTTGTTCTTCACTTCTTGAATATCGAACCAGGTCTATTACGCGTTAAAATCTTCCGGTTACTTAGATGTAAGGTGAAAACAACGAAATATCACCTATTTGCATCAATTACGAATAAAATACGGTAATATAAGTCAGAACTATAAAAATACGGAATTATACTTAAATCGTCCAACTTATACCAAAAATAAATAGAAAAACGTACTAAAATACTAATAAAAATAAGGACAAATCTACTCTAATCAACTACCCCACGCTTTATTGGTTTGCTCGTCCTCGAACAAACGATGATTTCAAAGTATAACTAGAATGAAAATCAGTTCTAGCAAAGAGTCGTACTATGCTACATACATAGTTTTGAAAATATATGTACAAGTCACACAACGTCAAACACTCAACCCTTATTACATTGTCGCTCCAAAATAAAATCATGCTTCCTCACGAAGGAAAATATATATAAGTACGCTCAAAAGCACTCAAGTATTTTCTGCATGGGATGTGTATACACTCAAATCATACAATTACATGCACGATAAACAAGCACCGAAAATCAATCTCTTCTCAATCGCAAATTAAGTGTGCTATCAAAACTAAGAATCAGAAAAGGTCTTTACGGGTTGTAGTGTAAGGCTCTTTGGAAGGGTATGGAATATATAAGTCGTGTGGCTAAATAACTCACCCAACCTAATCTAATCAAGAAGCAAATTGCTTCACCTCGCTCAAAAATAAAAATCTCACTAAGCACTCATAACGTAGCCTTTAAAATATAGGCTATTTCCCAACTCGCAAACCGTAAACCGACTGAAAGCTCAAACCACTTAAGCACAATTGAAACTTATAACATGCTTCTTACACAACTCTTGCCTTCTAAACATTAGGCTTCATAAAATAAACAATTAAACTCAAGCCTTTACAAGCGCGTAGGCAATTAATCAACACTATCCACCATCCTTCATTTTTCTTTTTTCTTTTTATATCAAGCCTTTATTATTTTTTTCGGATGGTGGTCCTTAATTACAAAAATAATAAATTTCTAATAAAAATTTCCAAGACTCAAATAACCAATAAAATATGAACTCCTACCCCGCGCTTTTAATGGGTTTGTAGGGTCGTCTCAAAAACGCTCATGGCTATAGGCATGAATATTTGGCTATGATTGGCTCATTCGAAATTTATAGTGGCTAAAAATATATGGATATGGCCGGAATAAGGTTTTATATGCGCCTTAACTTCACGTTCAAAGTCGACTACACACAGCGGTATCAAAGAGATATCAAGACTGAAACTTATTCAAGCACATACAATGATGATAATCACTCAGGCTACTCGCTGGCTTTTTGCATGAAAATTTTTGAATTGACGCTACTTTTAAGGTTTTGCAAAATTGATTGCGTTCAAGTACCATTTTACAATATATAATAATAAATTTTGAAAAATTATGCACTTATGCACGCTCAAAGACGAAAATAAATAATCATACTTAGTCAACTTCGACAGGCAAGCCATACAAACACAATTAAGCGTAGAAATGCGATCAATCACATCAAAATTAAGCATTTCAAAACAAAAGACATCAAATTGCACTAACCATACTCAACCACCCCCCTCCCTAAAAACTTGGCAATCTCCTGATTGTCATAAATATTAAAGAAAATAAGAGTAAGGGAGATAAGAAAACATCCCTGAAAATTCGATGGCCGAGTCTCTCTAAAAACGCWTGTGCAATTATCCTTCGTSRTAGATCGCGTGACTAGATTGTCCCGAACAAACCTATAAACAAAAACAAACAAATAAAACATGATTGTGATCAATTGCGACGCGCAAGTGCCCGGTGGCACGTCTTTTTGGATTTAAAACGGTCGGATTGCGGCCAACGTCATAAATGGCTGGGTTGCAGCTCATCAAAAGATTGTCGGACTGCGGCTAACTTGGGTCGGATTGCGACCTCGATCGACGAAGTCATCATTATCCCTCATTGCTGCGGTAAGCGGTAGGTTCAGTGGTTGATCGTCAACATTAACGTCTCGAGTGGAACTAGCGGTAAGGCCTTGCGGTAGCGAGCTTCCGCTATATAACCGTTGTCCAAAATAGGCGATTTATCGTATTTTCTGCACATCAACACACACATAAACTTACCACGGCAATTGACACAATATAAAAAGACAGAAATAAAATAAAAGAAAATAAATAAAATAAAAAGAAAACTAACTAACGCTTGGGTTGCCTCCCAAGAAGCGCAACATTTAACGGCATATGCTCGACGCAATTGCTCGATCAATTTTTAGCTCGTGGTGGGTCCACGAACTCCTTCTTGCTCCTATCTCGACTCTTCATATATTTCTCGTAATAAGGCTTAAGTCGATGCTTGTGGACTTGAAAACTTGATTTCTCACTCTCATCGTACAGTGTGGCGACACCATACTCATCCATCTCTTTTATTAAAAATGGTCCACTCCATGCGACTTCAAACTTGGTTGGGTCAAACTTACGATCGGAATTATACAGCACTAGTTGACCAACCTTGAACTTCTCGTTAAAAACTTCATTAGAATTCTTCTTCTTCGCTGTCCAATCCTTGCTATTAGCCTTGCCCGTTTTCTTCGTACATTTAAAATTCTTGTAGGGGTCGAGGGAAACACATCTTGAATGAAAATGCGGTGGCTTCGTCTCTTCTCTTCGCTCAAACTTCGAACGATCTCGTTGTGGTCTCAATTCTACTTTTGGCTCGTTTTTAGGCACATCAAACCGCACGGGCAATCCATTATCAAATGCCTCTACATTATCAAACTCTTCAATCGTGCCGATACTCAGGAGCTCATTCACGCAAGAATCTACTAAATCAACAGTAGAATATTCGTATTTTATAAATGATGCAGGAGTCTTGTGAATATCTTGAAGTGAAAACATCGTCGTTTCGCCTAAGACGGACATAGTCACCCTCCCTTTGTTTACGTCGATCACCGTGCGCGTTGTAGACATGAATGGACGTCCTAACAAAATGGTGTGTTCTCGGTTCTCTCTTTGTACGTCACCAACATCCATAATGACAAAGTCGACCGGCACTACTAGCTTGTCTACTTGTACAAAGACATCCTCCACAATCCCCAAAGGTAGCCTTATCGTCCTATCCGCCAATTGTAATTTCATCGTGGTCGGCTTCAGTGGTCCTAGGCCAAATTTCTTGTAAATCGAATGGGGCATCAAATTTATGCTAGCGCCAAGATTGAGCATCCCTCTTGCCGTTTGTCCATTCCCGAGAGAAATAGTTATGCAAAAACTCCTGGGATCCTTCTCTTTAGGTGGCAATGGTTTCTTAAATATATCTCCAACTTCTCTTATCAAAGCTACAGGTTGATTCGTAGCCAAACGCCTTTCCCTTGATGCTAGATCCTTGAAAAACTTCAAAAACYCCGGCATTGTCTTWATCACCTCTATCAAGGGGAGGTTAATATTAACATTCTTCAGTAAATTGTATAACTCCATGAATTTTTTATTCTCCTTGGCCGGACGTAGGCGACTTGGGAAGGGAACATGATCATAAACAGTCAACTTCTTGGGCGGCGAATTTAAGGAATCGATGGGGTCTTCAGCTGCTGTCGGCTTCTTTTTCTTCACTGCTCCCGGAGGTTGGGTCTCGGTCTCTTTCTTGTCTCCCTCCTTTCCTAACTCGATGCAGTTATCCACTTCTTTCCCGCTTCTTAGCACATGAATAGCCGAGGCTTGTTCCGTTTGGCTTGTAAGAGTATTTTTCTCCTTCTTCAATGATGCCATGTCAGTTGCCAATTGTCCTACCATTAACTCTAATCTTCTTTATCCTGACGAATTTTTAAGAGTGCTTTTGGCCATTTCAGCCATCATCGTTCTCAATTCTTTCATATCGTCTCGAACTCCCTTCATTTCCTCTTGAACATGTGTGAGGCCGTCTCGGTTCCGAATAGTTTCGGCAACTTATTACGCGCATGACGACCACTATGAGAGAGCTAATGACCGAGTTAGGGAACCAAGGGGAGATCGAGCGCCTCGACAACGAGATTTGGCACGCCCAAAGTTGTGCTTTATGGGTCTGCTATTGTACTTGGCCCGACTGCAAGGGAAGTAGAGATTAAACCGCATCAAATTAATTTACTTCCGACTTTTCACGGAAATGCCCACGAAGACCCTTTAGCGTTTTTGAACTACTTTATCGATGAAGTGGGCAGATTTGTAGGCCATGG
>BMAC01000926.1:119071-134247 GCA_014905375.1 Phtheirospermum japonicum
TTAATGCTGGCGGCTGGCCCGCCAGTAAATCCTGGCGGCCAAATCTGCCAGTAAATCCTGGCGGGTCAACCCGCCAGGAATGGTGACAGTCTAGCCGCCAGGAAAGCATCAGATGTTCCTGGCGGGTACAACCCGACAGGAATACTGGCGGGCATTTCCTGGCGGTATAAGCCGTCAACGAAACCGCCGGCATTCCTGGCGGGTTACAAATACCGTCAGGATGCTACAATCCTGACCGCAAATATACTGGCGGCCATATTCCGTCAGGAGGCCGTCAGTATTTGATATACTGACGGATTTGGCCGTCAGGATTGCCGGATTTTATTTCTTTGTAGTGGCCTAGTGTCAATGAAAACACTAACAAAAATCTCATCACACAACAGCAGAAAATGATTCTCGATCTCAAGTACGACTAGTAACATGTTGATTCTGATCGATTTGTGATTTGTTCAAATAGAAAAAAAAAAAAGAGATCTGGATTGTGTAGGGTGAGAGATGGATAGAGGAGGGGAGAGGGAAGATAAAAAAAATAGTATGGTATTCATATCACTACAAATATGACTTAGTGGTAGAAGAAAAAAAAAAAAAAAAAAAAAAAGATCGTAACCTAGTGGGGGAAAAAAACACTACTATTGTGCATTTTGGTCAATCCCCCTTAATATTATGGTTAATTTTGTGGCATTTATTTCGTGTCATACACGAACAGAGAATATGAAACACGACATGATTAACACTAGAACTATAATCAAACAGGAAAAATATATGTTTAGTCATTATATTGTCTATTTCCTAAAAAAAAAAAATGATATTGTCCACAAGTAAAGCACATCCAATAACTTGGCCAAATTATCAAGAAAAAAAGGTCAAAATTATCACATTCGAATCAAAATGTTGACGCGACGTGATTCCATAATTACTTATCATTTTGCTTTTAAAATATTAAAAAGGTTATTTCTCTATTTTGCCCTTCTCTTGGGCTAATATGAAAATAAAAGAATTATTATTAGATCCCTTAAGAGTACATAATTCTCAAAAATACACATTTCAACTTTTAACCATTTTCACTTCTACCCTGAACTTCCTACCATCACCTAGCATCTCTATCTCCTCTCCCCGCCGGTCACTAGCCCTTCCAGCCACCACTTGCATCACAATTATTATGTTTTATTTATTTATTCATGACACCAAATGCTTTAAGGATTTGGGAACTTAATCAATTCATCTCAATGTGGAAATTCTGCAAAATGGTTAATATTATCCCAAATCAATTGGGATTTGGAAATCCCATAATCAAACTACAACTGAAAATAACTTGGGAAAGAGAACTCAGGGAGATGAACTCGAGGTATCGAGGAAATCGGTGAATATGAGAGATCGGACCATGTACTCAATCGAACGTGGAGTGATCATGGAGGAAGCGGAAGAGATGGTAGTCCATGTGGCTGAGGACGGGGTGGTGACAGAGGCGGGCTTTGAAAAATTGGAGGAGGTTTTTTAATGTTACGACCGTGGCGGTTAGGAAAAATTATGGTAAGGTTAGTAAATTGTATTTGGAGTGATGTTTGCGGGGATGGAGAAATGTGTGGGAAAAAAAGGAAGAGGAAGAAGAAGAAACAAAGAAACTAAAAATGCTAAGATTAAATAGAAAAAAAAAAAGCAGATTTGGCTAAATTTAAAATTAAAAGAAAAATATAAGTAATTATTGAATCGTCGCATAGTGAATAATAATCATGTACATTTTTTGAAAATTAGACAATATAACAAACAAAAAAATAATTTTTTAATAATCAAACCGAGTCAAGTAAAGTTTGGGAGTGTTCGTGCTTGTTCAATTATTTTGAAGAGTTGTTCGTGTTCTTTTATTTAATAATCTAACATGCTCAAGGATGACTCACAAACTCATTCTGGAATTGTTAATGAGCAAAATTCAAAGTATTTACAACTATTTACATTGTTAAAATATGACTTTTTAACCTAAAAGATGTGAATATTTGCTTGAAAAGTATAACTAACAATTTTTGATAAAGTTAAAGAGTCCAAATATATATCCATCATCCTAAAAGAGATTAAAAAAGACCTACAATGAAATTGTATTCAAATGTCTAATTAGTATATAAATAAACTAGCATATATCAAACAAACAATAAATGAGCACGTTCATAAACATGTTGATGATCATAAATGAAGAAATTATCTTGGTCATTATGTTAATTAAGTTTACCGAACAAACATGAGACGAACCTTTGCCGAACTTAAACAACCAGAAACTGTGTTCATTTAGAACACTAATAAACACCACCCACCCACCACACAAACAGATTGTTTGAACGAAACACCAAGATATATTTGAAGTAGAAGCATTTCCCAGGTTGCACTTGGAATGCAATAATATATTTCATATATGGATATGCCGAAAGCAAATACATTCACTGCAGCAAGTGTACATGCTCGCAAATGTAAACACAAAAAAATAACAAAGAACTCAAATCATCCTCTCCAACTTATTCTCAGTAATCAAATGATCTTCAAACTGCTCGATCCCCCACCCCAGTCCCACTCCCACTCCCCATAAAACAAAAAACCTATGACAATTCAAATGAAAACAACAATGCTTGTAAAATTATATAATGTTCTCAACTCAATGTTGCTCTTCTTCCCTTAGTACCTATAGTGAGCTGGCTTGTAAGGACCCTCGACCGGGACGCTAATGTAATCAGCCTGGTCCTTGCTGAGCTTAGTCAGCTTAGCACCAAGCTTAGCAAGGTGAAGAGCAGCAACCTTCTCATCAAGGTGCTTGGGCAACACGTAAACCTTCTTCTCGTACTTGCCGCTCTTCCTCTCGTTCCACAGCTCGAGCTGGGCGATGACCTGGTTAGTAAACGAGCACGACATGACGAAGCTAGGATGTCCGGTGGCACAACCCAAGTTCATCAGACGGCCCTCGGCCAAAATGATAACACCCGACTTGGTGTCCGGGAAGACGAATCTGTCCGTCTGAGGCTTGATCGTGATCCTCTTCACGCCGGGGAAGGTCTCGAGGCCGAGCATGTCAATCTCGTTGTCGAAATGGCCGATGTTGCAGACGATGGCGTTGTTCTTCATCTTCCTCATGTGGTCGACCATGATGATGTCCTTGTTGCCGGTGGTGGTGACGAAGATGTCGGCCTCGGAGACGACGTCCTCGAGGGGGAGGACCTGGAAGCCTTCCATGAGGGCTTGGAGGGCGCAGATGGGATCGATCTCTGTCACGATCACGCGGGCGCCACCTTGCTTCAAGGCGGCAGCACAGCCTTTCCCAACATCTCCGTAACCACAGACGACACCGACCTTTCCGGCGATCATGACGTCAGTGGCCCTCATCAGACCATCGGGCAGCGAGTGGCGGCAACCGTACAAGTTGTCGAACTGGGAGAAGCAAATCATACACAATCAGATCTAAGATCTGGCAATATCAAGCTAGATCCAAAATTGAAGCACATAAAAACATCAGATCTACTACATACCTTGCTCTTGGTAACAGAGTCATTGACATTGATAGCAGGGAAAAGCAGAGTGCCGTTGGCCTGCATCTGGTACAACCTCTTAACACCGGTGGTTGTCTCCTCAGAAACACCGACCAATCTCTCCTTCATCTTGGTGTACCTCTTGGGATCAGTCTTGAGCCCATCCCTAATAATGGTCAACACATACTGGAACTCAACATTGTCCGTCGAGGTAGGATCGGGCACCTTTCCGGTCTTCTCGAACTCCTCCTCGGCCTTCACGCCCTCGTGGATCAAAAGAGTGGCGTCACCGCCGTCGTCCACGATCAGATCCGGACCGCCGCCGGGGCCCCAGTCGAGGGCACGCTCGGTGCACCACCAGTACTCCTGAAGGGTCTCCCCCTTCCAGGCGAACACGGCGGCGCTGTCGCGGGCGATGGCGGCGGCGGCGTGGTCCTGAGTGGAGAAGATGTTGCAGGAGCACCATCTGACCTCTGCGCCGAGAGCGGTTAGGGTTTCGATCAACACGGCGGTTTGGATGGTCATGTGGAGGCTGCCGGTGATCCGGGCGCCTTTGAAGGGCTGGGAGGGCCCGAACTCGGTACGGCAGGACATGAGGCCCGGCATTTCGACCTCGGCAAGCTCGAGCTCGAGGCGGCCGAAGTCGGCCTGGGACATGTCCTTGACCTTGTACTCACGGCCGGAGGTGGTCTTCTCTACAAGGAGCGCCATGGGAACAGAAAGTTAAGTGTTTAGAAATGAGATTTAGATTTGGTATCTCACGCTCTCTTCTTGGTTGTTGAAGAGAATTGTGGGCAAGGGAGGAGATGTGAGGAAAGGGATATAAATAGGTTTTAAATGGTGAAATGGACGGCTGAGATTGGGAGTGTTTGGTGGATCTCAGATTTGAAAAAAGGATGGGAGTGGGTGGGGGAGTGGTGGAGAGACAATGAAGGTTGAGTGAAGACTTGAGGCATGATGTGATGAGGGCTGAGTAAAGAAATGTAAAAATCAAAATCATGTTTTTAAGTAAGTAAATATAATTGTTTTCCAAAAAGACAACACATGATACAAAATTAAAGTGAAAACAGTTAACTGATTTTATTTCCAAAAAGAAAAAGGAAAAAAGCATAATTTGTATCTTCCATTTAGATTGGGTAACAAGTTTTAAGAAAAGTTTGATTAGTAGTTTAATTACTAAATTAGATATTTAAGGCTCAAATTATTGTTTAATTAATGATATATTTGTAAAGCCATAATTTTCTATATCTAGCTGTAATTGTAATACATACATTACATTTTAGGGATATGTATTATATTATATTGTGTATATATCATCATCCTTTTTTAAGTTTAATAAATCATATCTTACCATTTTCGCAGATGATCTATATCATATATTTATGTATATTTAAAATATTAAAAAACACGTTTTATAAATAGCATATATAATATTTTCCCATCAAAAGTGTATTTCAAAATTATAAATATTATTATCAATGGTATAAGATAGATATATAAAAATTAATTAAATTAAAATAAATAATAGCTCCAAAAATAAAACAAAAAATGTGTATCGAATATATTTACTGTTACGTTAATAGTTAATTCTCGATGAGTAAAATATTATAATAGAGTAATTAGGGATGAATAGATATTATAGTAGGATATTTGTTCATTTAGATTTTAAATCAATATAAATAATAATATTTTTAATCTTAATATTTTTCATCAACATTATGGTTTGTTTATTAGAAATATACTAATTACTACAATTCGAAACACGAATATTAAAGTAAAATAAAAAAATAACGACCCGGAAAAGAAATTTATTTTTCTTGATATCTCTTTCTTTTTTTCCCTTTATGATGCATTTGCTTTAATGATATACCAGTCGATCCATAAATATGCTATTGAATTGGTTTTTCCGTCTCTTACATCAACCTTCTTGAATTGTTTTTTTGTCTCCTACATCAATCTGAACAACGCACAAATTTTTCGATGACCAATGGAGTGATAAATGAGAACAAGATCATACGTATTATAGATATATTTACCACATCATGGGTGAAACGAAGTCTCAGTCTAAAAAGGGTGAAGCAAGGATAGATCAGATGGAGGCGAATATAGCTCGAATGAATGTGTCGGTTGGGACCCACATGAAGGCACTTGAGACCCAAGTTTCATAGTTGGCCACCATTATTGGGAATTAACACAAGCGAGGGTAATTTTCAAGTAACACGGAAGTAAACCCCAAAGAACAAGTGAATGCAATTCATTCGAGGAATGGGACATTGAATGAGAACTTACAAAGAAGTGGAAAAAGATGTCGAGGAGGATATGGATGAAGAAAAAATTAAAAAATGATCTGAGAAGACAAAACCTAACTCAATTCCCCTAAATCTTTCTAATTCACAATCGTTTCCACAATGAACTAAAAGAAAAAATGGACGAGCAATTTTCTAAACTTTTAGATATTTTTCAGAAAATCCATATAAATATACCATTTGTTGATACTTTGATGTTGATGCCGAACTAGGGAAGGTTATTGAATGAGGTCATATGCAAGAAGAAGAGACTTGAAGATTATGAAATCATAAACTTTACGAAGGAATACAGTGTGGTCATCTAAAAGAAACTGCCTCTCAAATGCATGGACCTTGGGAGTTTCAAGATTTTATGAACGATTGAGGGAAGTTTGTTGACCATCGCGCTATATGATCTTGGTGCAAGTATAAACCTTATGACGTTATCAATTTTCAAGAAATTAAGAATTGGAAGCATCAGGCCAACAAATATCACACTCCGAATGAGAAATAGAAATTTGACTTACCCGAAGGGTATAATCGAGGATGTATTGATGAAAGCCGATGACTTATATTTCCCCATAGATTTTGTAGTGTTAGACATGGAAGAGGACAAGAACGTACCACTGATTTCAAGGTGACTATTTTTAGCAACAAGATGAGCCTTATTGATGTTAAGACAATTCCCATATACTTCTAAAATATAAAAGACAATTTCCATATGGTTTAATGACTCTTTTTATTCCCATATAAGCCAAAAATTCCCCATTTAATCAATAAGTACATTTAAATTATCAAAACTACCCCTACACCTTTTAAGAATTCTTATATAGACGAGGAAGAATCAACCGCCATTGACGTCAAACCTCAAGGTCGTCAATCACCTTCTATATTCACCATTATTAACCTACCATCTAGAACCGCGGAGAATTGATGGGTCATCGCCTTCACTGGTGCGGTCAACGCCATCAGAATAAGACCATCCATTGTCGCCTCCATCGGCATTACCATCTGTAACGACGTCGGTGCCCTTCCTTCCGACGGCGTCATTTCCACTATCCAGTCCTTCGCCATCCGTTCAACTCAGCCGAGGCGACGCTCGGTCGTCACCTAGCTCACCGGCTTGTCCAGATCGGTGTCAACGACATGTTCGCCGTCCCCAGGACTTCAACTTGACATTGCTCGATCATCTCATTGCCGAGCCGGAGTTCAACCTTGTCGGCTGCTGCAATAAACTCAACGCCGGGTACGCTGCCGATAGCTACGCTAGGGCTCGAGGAGTTGGTTCTTGCGCCATGACATTCACCGTCAGGGGGCTGAGAATCCTTAAATCGATCGTCAATGTGTACAACGAGTATCTCCCGGTGATTTGTATTGTCGGGGGCCCGAATTCGAATGACTATGTCACGAATGGCTACATCACACTAGCGAGTTATCCGATTTCAGCCGGGAGCTACGTTGTTTCTAGACGTTTACTTGCTATCATCCTACATTTAGGATTTTAAGGGGTTGTAATTGGCTTATTAAGCATGGCTTGTGATGCAGAGTACATTTTTTTTTTTGTTTATGACAAATCAATTATGTGAACAAAAAAAAAAGAACTCTTATATATATATATATATATATATATAGGAATTATAAAATAACATTGCACACCAAACCTATTAGGTTTTGGCAAAGTAGTATGTAATTTCCAAAAATCGTGCAAAGTAGTTTGTAATTTTCCAAAAATTTTGTAAAGTAGTATGTAATTTAATGCAAAGTAGTTTGTAATTTTCCAAAAATCTTGTGAAGTAGTATGCAATTTATGAAAAGTAGTACCTAATATCTCAAAAAATTATGCGAAGTAGTATGTAATTTCCCAAAAACTATGCGAAATAGTGTGTAATTTTTCAAAATTTACACGAGTAGTTCTGAAATTTACACGAGCAGTTCTGAATTTACATGAGTAGTTTCGAATTTTTGAAGAACAAAATAAAATAGTTAGAAAGGGTAATTAGTACTCTTATATAATATTTTGGATTAAGTGGGAAGTTGAGATTTCAATTGACTATTTGGGAAAAAATATTTCACTAATGGTCTATATGGGAATTGATCCTATATATATATACACACATACACACACGTGTGTGTGTGTGTAACTTAAGTGTGCATATATAAAATAATTTATTTAAATATTTTAATACATTCAAACTCAAATACTTTGTTTGAGTTAAAAATAAAATAAAAAGTTATCATGCAACGTGGGACAGTATACCATGGACCCAGGTGCACCTTATAAGGTGCACATGTAATTTAGTTTATCATCGTATATAACTGGTACATATCATCACATATAACAGATACATATCATCACATATAACTGTTACATATCATCACAAGTAATTGAAATTCTAAATCTAAAATTTAAAATCCTAAAATTAAAAAAATAAACCTAAAACAATAAATTAAACCCTAAAAATYAAAAATTAATCCCTAAAATAAAAAATTAAACCCTGAAATTGAATATTAAATTCTAAATCCTAAATTTCTATCGCATATCATCACATATAATTGACACATATCATCACATATAACTAACACATATCATCACATATAACTGACACATATCATCACATATAACTGGCAGAATGATAGAAATAAAATGAAAAATTAAATTAAAAAAATAAAAAAACTAAACCTTAAAATGAAATATATATCATCACATATAACTGGCAGAATGATAGAAATAAAATGAAAAATTAAATTAAAAAAATAAAAAAACTAAACCTTAAAATGAAATATTAAACCCTAAAAATGAAAAACTAAACCCTAAAATGTAAAACTAAACCCTAAAATGGACAAGTAAACCCTAAACTCTAAATTTTTGACACATATCATCATGTATAACTACCATATATCATCACGTATAATTGTAAGATATCATCACATATAACTATCAGATATCATCACGTAAAACAGGGTGCACCTAGTAAGGTGCACCCAGGTCCACCTAATAAATTGCCATGCAACGTACGGGGAGAGTACTAGTTTATTTATAAAATAAGAGAAGATATAATGACTAGAGGTAATACTTTTTGTCCCCCAAACATTTGTATTTTTTACAGTTTATCATATGAACTATTGTTCGTAATAAACTGTCATACGAATTATGCGCGATTTGCAGTTTACCTCCAATACCAGGATTTAGTGATTTATTGACACCTCATCCAGTTTTGGAGAAAAAATATAATTAAATAATTATAAATACTTATTTAATAAACTTAAAATAGAAAAATCATAAAATATAAAATATATATAGTAAATCTGAAAAAAAAATAAACACATAATTATTTTAAAATAATACTAAATATAATTTATAAAATCACATAAAAAATATAAAAATTATAATTAAGCAATCTTAAATCTTATATTTTGTATTTCTCTTTTCAATTTTTGTAATATTTATTTTCAGATTCCTTATATGTTATTTATTCTTATTTTGTAACTTTCAAAATTATTAAAATTTATTCATAGACCTTATAATTATTTTAAAAAATAATTCCTAATCCATAATAATTTCTATTATGAGGTCCCGATTAGTTTAGAGGTTATGATTTTTTTTAAATCTTATTATTACTTTATGTTTTTCATAAATTATTACATTTATTTCATAATTTCTAAATATTTATTTTTATATTTTTGTATTTTTTAATATTTATTTTTTTCAATTATTTATTATTTTGTAACTTTTAGAATTACTAAGATTTATTTATAATTATTACTTTTATTTTATAAATTAGTTTTTTTTTCTAATTTTCTTTAAAATCTTATTATTACTTTAGATTATTATTTTTAATTTCTTATTTCTCTTTTTTTTTTTTTTACTTTTCAATTTATGAAATAACCTGATTATAAGCTTTTGTTTTTTTATTGATGTGATTTTAAAATTTATTAGTATTATTTAATATCATTTTAAAATAATTATGTTTATTTTTATTATTTCTGGTCTTTTCATATTTTAAGTAATTATTTTGAAAAATTTTTTTTGAATTTTGTTCACTAATTTTATATTTTTTCCAGATTTGCTTTGTATATTTTATGATTTTTTTAATTTTAAGATTGATTAAATAAGTATTTAAAAATTATTTATACTTTTTCCTCAAAAATCGGATGAGGTGTCATAAAACCACTAAAATCCTGGTATTGGGAGCTACATTACAAATCAGACATAGTCGTATGACAATTTGTCATAAATAATAATTTGTATGGTAAACTGTGAAAACGCAATTATTGTAGGGGCAAATTTTAATTAACCTGATAAATAAGTGACCTAGACAGTCATCTTGGGAAAATATTTCATTTTGATTTTTTTTCATGTTTAAAATACTGATATTTTTAACCCACTTTCAAGTTTTTCTCTCTAGCTCATTACAATTCATTTTTTAAAACTAATCATTCATTTATCAATTATTATTACACAATTTATCGTAAATTTTACTATTCACCCACTCATATAACTCTAATTATTAATCATTATTTTATTTTTTAAATATTAAATTAACTTTAATAACTATATATTCATCTCATATTTATTCACTCACTTAAAAAATATTTGCATTTCTTAACTTCTTTTCCTCCCCAAATATCTCAGCCGACGAAATTTTGCACTGTGAGATCTACAAGTGAAATTGATATATCCCATCCTAACCCGTGCGTACAGATCTTTGATTCTTCATAAATTCAAATCGTGACAAGTGAAGTAAATGTATGCACGTACATTACAAGACGAGTGAAATGTTGTAAACCGTACGATAAATTAACATAAATGCATAGTTGGAGCCCGTTATGTGTTCCCTCTCGGCTCTCACCATCCCGTTTGTCTATAACCTATAACCGTTTATTCACAAGTTTTATATCACTTTTTCCTTTACTTTTGAAATTGTAAACTAAAAATAACTGTTAACCTATTAAAAAAACTAAACACGTGACTTTGGCTTCTCCAAGAAATGACCCAGATATTCCAAACTGACCAATACACGTTAAACATAAATCAAAATATCGAACGACAACTAAAAAAACTACTGAGTTTTGAGAAGAAAAAAAGAACATCCGATTCGAATATTATAAAAAGTAAAAAATCGTACACTATATCTCCTTATATTTACATTAATTGATTTGACTCACTTTATATTTCCTAAAATAATGTAATAATTATAATTAAATAGAAAATAATATAGTTAAGAAACCATGAAATCTTTTTTAAGTTTAATCCCATCTTACATTTCAGACTGTTAGTTGATCTAACAAAATTTATTAAGGTCATAAAATATTTTTTATTCACACCCATTAACTTTCTAAATATTACAAATAACTATACTTTTGTTTGATTATTTCAAATATTTAAGCGAATTGAGGGATGTAATTGTAATTTTCAAAAAGAAAAGTTGAGGGTATTTTTAATGTTTAGAAAAAAAAAGTGTAATTGAAGAAATATTTGTTGATTTATGTTTACGGAAATGACAACGGTGTCTTAATGTCACCATGCCCCACCCTCTCCTGTATTTACAATCGTTAATTTCTTAATATGAAAAATCTAAACTTAATTTGATAGTTCCCATTAATTGAAAAATGGTGCCGTGAAAGAACCGTAGAAGTTCTCGTTTACTCTGTTAACTCTACTAATGGCAGGTGTAAATCTGAATGATGGTTTTGTAATTCTCAAAATTGGCTAAAATTTATGGTAATATAGTCAAACCTCAATTTTTATTTATTATTGTTTTTTAATCTAGATTTATAAATTTTAAAATAAATAGTAAAATCTTGAGAAGTTTTGGTTTTTCATAAGATTTTATCGTAGCATTGTCAAATCATGTCTGATCGGTGAGAATTCTTTTTTTAATATTTCATTATTTTATTGTGAAAAGTATGAAAATGTGTACCGGTAATTGTGTCGGGATGAAGAGAATGTTAAGTACTATGCATCTCCAACATAGTCAATATTAACTACACGTTTCAATACGCATTGTAATTAGCACTGTCAAAACGGGACAAAGCCCGCGGGCTGGTCCGGCAGCCCGTGTAAACGGGCGGGCTTGGGCCGCCCTTCTTGCAGCCCGTTTGAGCGCGGGCTTTTTTGGCCCGTTTCGTGAAGACCGCGGGCCGGAGCGGGCTGGCCGCGGCTGGCCACTTTTTTTTTTTTAAAATTTTTTTATATTTTTTTATAATTATAATTATAATTTATATTGGTTAAATTTGAAAGTATATTTGTATTCTTTTATTTTCTATGAGCCCATTAGAATACTTTAAATATTATAATAACTTTTATTAAATTTTAATTTTATTTTTTATAATTTTTTACATTAAAATAAAATCTTATTAAAAAAAAACGGACTGGCCCGCGGGCGGGCTGCGGACCTAGGATTTTCCAACCCGCGAAAAAATGGGCTGGCCCGCGCCCGCCCCGTTTTGGGCCAGCCCGTTTGACAGTGCTAATTGTAATACCCCACAATTATTTACTCCCTCGTCGTACAAAGATAGTTCACTATTCGATTTTCGTCCATCACACAAATATAGTTCAGTTACCATATTTAAGATATCATTAATTTTTCATTCCATACATACCCTTAATTAATATTATTGAAATATTAGTTTTCTACCTCGTAAATTGAAAATTGATGATTACAATGCAAAATCTTACTATTCAAATAACAAATATACTAATTCCAACACAGATTTCTATGAGTATTAAATGACATTGATAAATTCAAGAAGGATATAATTGAATACACTAACTAAATTAATAAATTAACTATATAAACTACCGATTTCTTAATTTGTGTAAAACCAATCGTAAGACCATCAAATTGAAATGCAGGGAGTATGAAAAGAGAGATGCACGGTAAGTTTCGCATGTTACAATTACAAGAAACACTATATAGATACACACTAACTGATAAAAATATTGCAAAATATAATATCGACGCGCATACACAAACATATTAGACAATACACACAAAACCTATATACGTCAGTTTCTAAATTATCTAAATTATCGATATAACAATAATTAAAATCTTGGATTTATAAGCTATTGTTTGCACAAAATTGTCTAATGAGATTTTTATGTCATAACTTTATTATAATTATATTCATTTTGAGAAATCCTAGAAATAGTTTTAAAAAACAAAAAAACGGAACCCAAAATATTTTTTAAAGGCAAATACTTGGATGAGACCGGTCTCATAATATGAGACCAGTTTTTACCATGCCCATCTATCTAACCCATCTGCTACCCGACCCGCTCATGTAATTCACCCAACCAATAATCCGCCCCGGTCCTTTCAATATTAACACAAAGTAAATGCTAACAACTCAGCGGTTTCTCTCTCTCTCTCAATAACTCACCGCCCCTCGAACTCTCTCAGTCTCTCTCTCTCTCAATCTTCAATTTTTACTCAGCAGCAAAATGGCTGTGGTGGCGTGGCTTGGATGGAATCGACGGTGGCGTGGCTTGAATAGACGGCTGACAGCGATTCATTGGAAGCTTCAATTGATCTGCACGGCTATCTCGATTTGTCGGCAACCGAGAAAATGGCAACAGGCGGAAAACGACGGCGGCTGGCGATTTGTAAAATTCACACCCTTTTCTCACCATTTATGAAAATATTAGAGGTATAACAGATTTTTCTTCTTATTTTTTTTTATATTTTTATGTGTTTGTTTTTTAGTTTTATGTGTTTGTTGAAATGATTTTGTGAGATGGGAATTGAGATTTTATAAACAAAGCAGAAAAATAAATGAATTTTAGTCGATTTCATTAGAAATGAGGGCTTGGAAGGACGGAGGGGATGTGCTAGAAAATTTTGTGGCGATTACTTGATCTTTTACCCGACCGAGTTCTATTCATCGGCCACCATTTGGCCACGCTCTTCGTGTTCGCCACCTGCCGCTATATGGTTTACCACGGTGCCTTTCGCGATCCTTGTGCTTTTGATTCTGGCGGAAGTGACGAGCTTGTGCCAGGATGTGTGGACCCTGACTAATGCGCGGAGATCGGATTTGAAACTTGCAGCCAAGGTGTTTGATGTTTTGTCTCCTCCGTTTTATGCTTTGTACTTTGTCGTCGGGGGGTTTTTAGGGCCTTATTTCGTTTACCGGATGTTTGCGTTTTACTCGAGTGGGGCTGATGATACTGTGATACCGAGATGGATTTGGGTTGGATTTCGTGGGTTTTCGTGGTTGTGATGTCGATTTCAGTTAGTATATTGTGGATTTCGAATCTTTGGGTTTAGTTGTTTAGAGGAAGGGTCAGGGTTCCATCGAAAACTAACGCAGGAAAAGAAAGTTGTGGCGTGACTTGTTACTTTATTGTTGAAACGGCGGTAGAGATAGAGAGACGCATGGATTACAGGGCTCTTGATTACAGTTGTTTTTCCTCCTAATTGGCTTATATCTCCTTACCTTCCGATGGGAACATGCAAAGATAGTTCGAGCTATAGTGATGCATTGGAAATGGCTAGTTTTGCTCTTGATCGCATCAAAAATGACCCCGCCCGTCTTATTGTTGCGCATCAACTTGCAAATTTTTAAATTTTTTCGATTTTTTTTACTATTTTTTCCGACTAGTTAAAAAATTGAAAAAATTCACCAAATTTACAAGAAAAATTAAAAAAATTCACCAAATATCAGCTGTTCATCGTATAACAATTCTGAACTGTACGATTGTTCATCTTATTATTGCGCATCAACCTGCAAATTTTCAGATTTTACCGATTTTTTTATTATTTTTTCGGCCAATTTGAAAAATTGAAAAAATTTACCAAATATTCGTTGTTCATCGTATTGCAATTTTGGGTGTATAATTGTTCGTCTTATTGTTTCGCATCAATCTGGAAATTTCAGATTTTTTCGTTTTTTTTTACTATTTTTCCGGCTAATTTGAAAAATTGAAAAAATTCACCAAATATTCCAGAAAAATGAAAAAATTCACCAAATATTCGTTGTTCATCGTATTGATATTTTGGGATGTACGATTGTTCGTCTTATTGTTGCGCATCAACCTGCAAATTTTCAGATTTTTCCGATTTTTTTTACTATTTTTCGGGCTAGTTTGAAAAATTGAAAATTCACCAAATATTCGTTGTTCATCGTATTGCAATTCTGGGCTGTACGATTGTTCGTCTTATTGTTGCGCATCAACCTGCAAATTTTCAGATTTTTCGATTTTTTTTACTATTTTTCCGGTTAGTTTGAAAAATTGAAAAATTTACCAAATATCCGTTGTTCATCGTATTGCAATTTTGGGCTGTACGATTGTTTCGTCTTATTGTTGCGCATCAACCTGCAAATTTTCAAATTTTTTCGATTTTTTTTACTATTTTTTCGACTAGTTTGAAAATTGAAAAAA
>BMAC01000926.1:136402-155462 GCA_014905375.1 Phtheirospermum japonicum
AATGATGGCAAAACTTTCGAGGTCTTGTGTGCAGACAAGATCGCTCTTACAACCCGCCCCCCCCCCCCCCCCCCCCTGTAGTGTATCTTCTGGCTTCACTGTTCGGGAAGTTGTTGCCGATGCTGCTGCTGCCACTGCCCAATGCTCCACTGAAAACTATTCATGCAAGGGTGTTCTATCCGCGTTCACCGAATATCCGTTGTTCATCGTTTTGAAATTTTGGGTTGTACAATTGTTCGTCTTATTGTTGCGCATCAACCTGCAAATTTTCAAATTTTTCTGATTTTTTTTTACTATTTTTCCGACAAATTTGAAAATTTGAAGGGGATTGGGTTCAGTTTTGGGTTGTTGGGATTGAATTTGGGTTGTTTCCTGAATTTGAGTCACCTTACAAAATGGTAAAATATGGTCTCATTCTATTCTATGAGACCGGTCTCACTCAAGACCTACTCTTTTTTAAATGTCAATGCCACTTGCAAGTTGTAGAGTATGTGTTCGAGATCCAGATCCGAGTGTAAATGGATCGGAAAATATACAAACAAAACACGTCCTCTATGCATCGTCTCTCTCTCTTTCCTAGAGCTGTCGGCACAACCGTCAATTACTAACATTTCATAAAACCATGTGGTCTTGTTCCTTAACTTATTATGGTGCATACTCCTACCACGATTTCATGTATTAATGATCTCCACAGTCGGCTCCAATTTATTTGTTAACATATTATATTTAGCAAGTATCAGGGGCTAAAAAGAATTGAGGATCTTTTTGA
This sequence comes from Phtheirospermum japonicum, assembly GCA_014905375.1. Lineage (NCBI taxonomy): Eukaryota > Viridiplantae > Streptophyta > Magnoliopsida > Lamiales > Orobanchaceae > Phtheirospermum > Phtheirospermum japonicum. The sequence goes on from BMAC01000926.1 coordinate 137,172, forward strand.
GTTAATTCAAGAAAATCTGAATATTTACCACATATATATGTAATACCCCTCCCAGCCCCGACGAAGATATTTCGTGCTGATATTTCAAGTATCCCACAAAAATTTACATACTTATTATATGTTGATGTGCAAAATTTTATTGGAACTGTTAAACAAATAGTGTGCACTGCAGCCCCATGAGTTAACAACAAAAAATATTCTGAAATTTTAATCCTAAACCACACTTATTAACAATTTAATTAAGATTTTAAAAACTTACAACATTCAGTTTTCTAATTAATTTCCAAATATGTAATTGTATATACAATACACGTTTCAAATTATAGATCCCGAACAGATAATTAATGTGATATATAATTTATTTAAAATAGATAAGAATGAAAATTTTATGAGGATTTGAAATCTTGTGTATAAAAATAATATTGATATGACCTGCTACAATAACCTTATAAAACCTCGAACAAACAAGATTTTACTATTCATTTGAATTTTCAAATTTAAATCTCATAACTTTAGAAATCTAAAAGTTTTTCATCCTAACGCGACCTTAGTAAATAAGTTTGATATCTTCTACAAGTTGAGAGACTCTTGGTGACTCGTCCTGAGACTATGGCATGGGGTTCGAAGTTTTGATTATGGTGATTTCACTTGGCATGCTCATGGTTTGGGTCTTATCCAACCCCTGACGCGTATTACTTTGTTGATCAAGTATTTTATTATCCTCCTTGGCTAAGTTCGCACATCATGGGACTGGTCTTTTTAAGGTTAGGTACAATTAAATAAACCTTTATAACTTTTTCTAATTTTTTTTTTCAAAATACAACTGTCACACTTGAATTGACAATTGTTAACTTATCTTAACATTAGGTTTTATCTATTAGTGTTGGCAGCGGAAAGTAAGCCTTCTAGTAGGCAATGAATATTTAACTTTGCATAATATAAAGCTCAGTTTAAAGCATATCAAAGTACATAGTAGCAAGAAACATTAGTAGCAAAGCAGTAAGAATAAAAGTGTTGGAAGTAAATGACATAAAAGAAATAGCATCAATATTTTTACGAGGTTCAAAGGTATATGTTATCCTCATACGTTCTCGAAATCTAATTGAAATGTTCTACCATACAACTCTCACTATCTTGGTATAATATCCCAACACTTTATCTAGATTTAGTTTTCCTCTTTTGTTGTTGATGATCGCCCCTGATGTCCAACGCCAGATTACCATTCTTCCCCCTTAGTTACTGACAGCCTAGGCCACCTAGGACTTCTCTGAATCATCTAGATTCTCTTTTCAATTCCCCAAGATCGCACTCCAGACCTAATACTTAATCTCACTGTATCAACACATGTATTTTCTAATGCCCTTTGTTCTCACTCACACGCACTCTGAGAAACTTCCTAGGGGTCACCTAACCCACCTTTACTATAATCTAAGTACACTTAACTTTGAAGTTTCAATCAGAGCTCTTTCGAAAATGAAGATGCATCTTGATGGTATGCGTTTACCAATCAAATATGTTTCTTTTTTATATTTAGTCCCATGATTTGGGGCGTTACAATCTACCCCCTTAAACTTGCAACGTCCTCATTACACTTAAGCTATCTCATGATCTATTTCCAGGCATTGGGATTCTAGAGGTGGTTCTTACAGATTCAAGAGTTGTAATGACCGTAATCTGTCCAAATCTTAGGCTCCCTTTAAAGGGTCATTCTCTCTCACAGGCTTTTCACAATCGCCACAACTTTGTCCGACTCTGGCATAGCACTTAGTTTCTAGTTTTTCAGCTGGCGAATAGCTCTGATAGCATCTGTAATGCTCCAAGATTGACCTTTAGACCTGATCGTTAGCCCTATTGTACCAACAAAGTATTTCCCGTCGTGCTTTATCTCACTCACGCACACCATGAGAAACTTTTCAGGGGGTCACCCATTTCACCTCTCCTAGCCAACGTGCTTAAATCTTTAGTTTACTTAATTAATTTAATTAGTTTTTTTGAATAGCCTTTCTTACCACTACTATGATTGAACCTCGTACACTTGCAGTGATAAAATTAGAGGTGAACAATTGCATGTTCAGGTCCGCCCCCAGCAGACTAAGGGTTGGGGACGCTAGCTCGATAAGGCATTCATTCGGCTCATGCCGTTCTAGTCGAGCTACATTATTAGCCACATTAAGTATGAAATTTATTAATTGTTCATATTTATTGACATGTAATTAATTTATTTTTTATGAATTTGAGTATGTAAGTATGAAATTGAAATTTGAAATTAAAAAAAATAGAATTTTGATATAAAAACACAGTGATTATATTTGTGTATGAAATTTGTTTGGAAAGTTATTATTGGTTGTATTTAATATGAAACTCGACGTAACGGTATGAGATTCAACGTACTGCTATAAAATTCAATGAAATAGAATTTAACAAATTATTATGGAATGTGACATGTGACGGAGACCGACAACCGAACTAATTGCAATAATGGTGGTTAATAAGAATTTAACATAAAATTGTATGAATTTGAGTTTAATTATATTTGGAAGAGAGAAAACGGAAATTGAACTAAAAAGAGAAGGCAAAAAAAAAAGATTAATAAGAGTAAGATGGTATTTCTTATGTAGTAGTGATGAATTGAAAAGAATAAATTATGTTGGACTTAAATAAGATAGTACTTTTACTCTTAAATAGTAAATTATCGATGCCCTTAAACAATTCCAGTTATTTCTGTAGTAATTTATAGCAATGGTTTCTATTAACTTAAAATTAGCTATTGTGTTAGAAATTTCAACTAATAGATAGTTATTTAACTCTTTTTATTAGAGTTCTATAAGTTTGAATTTTTCTATAAGACCAGATAGGCCCTATATAACAGATGGCATTCACCCCACCATTCATTTATAAAAAAGAAAAGAAAAATAAAAAGAAAAAAATGAAACCATTCATTTATAAAAAAGAAAAGAAAAATAAAAAGAAAAAAATGAAAGTTGAACATGAATTGACTCTTGGAGTCTCTTTAATAAGTCAGCACAAAAAATCAGTTTTAGCTGAAGTTCGCTGCATACTTGGAACTTAATGGTGGTATTAGTATAGCACTAGATCACTTTAGAGTTGGTGGGCGTTTGGTGAAATGTTGACAAATTAGGTTTTATTGCTTCTATTTTATACGTTAATTTGGTTATTTTTGTTAAATGTGAAGACAGATTTTGCTTTACGTAAACCTACGAGGTAGGATGGATGATGTTAAAATCAGGGAGTTGGTAAATGTCCAATGTACGAAATTGTCCCTCAACAACAATACTGTATCTCTTTTTTCACCAACCCACTGAGGAACAAAATGCAAACATCATTAGACATTCGGACATAATTTCCAAAGTAGGCAAACTAACGATAATAACTACCAACCCCGCTGATAATCTTAACTCTCCCACTAGTCGATGAACAGATAATGCAAAATATATAAATCTATCTCATTCTTCAAATATTCCAACACAAATATTTATTATATATGTATAGCTATAAATTAAAGCTATAAATTATATTACCTCTTATATTTAAAATTATATTAAATATTAAATAATATTTATTATTTAAAATTAAGGGGCACCGTAGAAGTCCCTTATATTTTTATATTTATTAGATATATCAATTAAAGCTATAAATTATATTATAAATAATTATATATTATTATTTAAAATTATATTAACATTTATTTATATGTATTAAAAATTATATTATATATATATATATATATATAATTAAAGTAGTACTATATTTAGATAATAAAAAAATAAAAAAGGAGAATACAAAAATATATATATAATTCTATTTGTAATTCATTAGGTATTTACTAAAAGAATTTAAATATGTAGGTAATTATATGTCGGTGATTACTAATTACTAATGGGATTTAACATACGTAGATAATTACAGATGAAATTTAATAAATAAAGGTAATTACCGATGGATATTAAATTGTGTCGATAATTTACTAATAAAATATAATTTTATCGGTAAAACAGGCTCGCCATTAATTATTGATAAAAAAAATTATTGGTATCTGTCGATATTTAGCTATTATTTTGTAGTGCAACTGCTCGATTAATTAGAAAGTAAATTTTCAACTATATCCCTTTGAGTTGATATCTTACAAAGAGGTACCAAATCTGTTGTCCATTGTTTCTTTCTTCCAAGATATGATCACAAAGGCCCCAAGAGTGAGAATTGTAAACAAGAGAGTGTTTAACAAACAAATGTGTTATGTTTAGATTTGAAAGTGAATGCGCTTGAAAGTTGCTCTTAGTGTAACTAGATATTTTTGTGGATTATGATTGAATCGACAAACTTTTTCACTCCATCACTTTTATATTTGAGGATTCAAATTTATCCGTTGAAATATCTTTTTAAATCAGTTGTAGGAATCAGTCTTCTTTTCTAACTTGTTATGGAGATATCTCATCTTTGTACGATTCTGCACTTACTATTCCGTATTACGACAAACCTTTTAAAATCTTCAAGTCCAAAGTTAGGGAATAAATCTTGATGAAACTTTTACACTAATTGCCAAATTAGAATGTCTCATATCATTCTTAGCCTATACAGCTCACAAAAAACTTCACAATCCATTGTGAAAAATGATTTTTCCTATGAAGAACTAGGAATGCAAGTCTATATTCAACAACATATTGGGTTTGATGTTAAAGAAGGAATGGACGGATATTGAAGCAATGGGTAGTACAAAATTTTATTGTTTAAAAATATATGAATTGACTTTTTTTCTATTACATATATTTCAACGTTTTTTTCCCTTTTTCTTTTTGTCTCTGTGTGTGTGTTTGTTTTGAGCTTATCACATTTAGAATTTGAGAATTTGTGAACTTTTAGTTTTTATATGGTTTAAGATTAATTTTCTTATTTAAATTATACATTGTACATCTATATATCTTATACTAACTATTAATTATTTTCTCGCAAATTTTTTTCATATTTATGTTACATTGATTAATAATTTCTAACTTGCATATTTATAGTATCTGGAAAATAATTTTTAATTATATATATATATATATATATATATATATATCACAATTTACTTATTTAAATTATTTTTCATGTATGTGAATCTTTATTTATATGTGCATATATTAATATTAATACATATTAGACTTTCTATTAGTTGGTCACTGTAGATTAATTATTATTAAATTATTTATCATTTATATAGTTAAACGTTCTTGTTTATTAAATTAAGCTAATTATATTTTTTTTTAAATTTAATTTATAGATATAAGATTTAACTCAACTATTCGTAATATGTTTTCCACTGCAAAGAAAATAAGAATATCGATAGAATTTACCAAATGTATAATCCCTCGATAATTATCAATGGAATCACCAACGAACGCCGAGGGATTCGCCCCCAAAGAGAACACCAATGTCATAGGGACTATATTCGTCGGTATATATGCCACCGGCAATCCGTTGGGAATTATGGCGCCAATTTTTGTCATAATTTAATAAGGGATATGTCGACGGATGACCGAAGTCATTCGCTATCGTCAGGAATTTCTATTGACAATGGTATAAATAAAAAAGGATTTAAATGTTCGACAACACAACTCATCGATGGTTTTTCAAAATAGTCAACATCGCTAACAATATTGATATCTATTGGTGAGTTTTTTTAAATAAGATTGAATGAACGGATGAAACTTACGTCCGTTGAAAAGATTATAATGTAAAACACAACCTTTTGCTCATACCGACGAAATCGCCAACGACACGATATAAACCCAAATTAAACATGAGCAACGGTCGCGCTGCTCATTTCTGAAGAAGAAGAAGAAGATTCCACCACTCTGCTACCACCGGCACCACCACCACCACCACCACCTCCAATCGTCACTGCTCCAAATTAGGTAAGTGTTTTTGTATTTTTGTTTAATTTAAATTTGTTTTTCTACTTTTTGAATTCGAATTACTTGACTAGTCATGTTATAATTGTGATTTTTATTATGATTACTTTCTTACTTAAGATTCTTTATTTGTTTAATTTCGAATTAGGATTTATGGTATAATTTGTGTGGAATTAGTGTTTAGGCTTTGAATTTTGAATTTTGGATTTAGAGTTCATCTAGAGGTTAATTTTGAAATTATTTTGGATTTAATTTTAATAAATTACATAACTATGGTTGAATTGTAATTGTTTATGATTTAATTTTAATAAATTACATAACCAGGGTTGAATTGTACTTGTTTATGGTTGAATTGTAATTATATAATTAGGCTTGACTTTTAATTATTTAAGAATTATTTATGATTGAATTATAATTACATAATTAGTGCCATCTTAGGGCTTAATTAGGTATTATTTCGAAGATTAGGGGTGAATTAAAATTATTTAGATAATTATAATTAATTTCAAGAATAAAGGTAGTTTAGAGTTTAATTGGATTTTATGGCCGAACTTAGGATTTATTTCAAAAAAATAGAGATCAATTGCATAATTAGAGGTTAATTTTGTAATTTTTGGAAAAATATGGTTAATTGGTAATTATATAGATAATTATTATTGATTATTGCTAGTTGAGGTTTTACTTATAATTATACAACTATTGTTTAATTGAACTTGTCGAGTTTTTTTTTTTTAATATACCACTTCATGTAATATTCTTGAATTATGGGATGGCCTTTATTTTTATGAATATTTATAGATTTGTTGGTGTTGCAATTGTTTAGTTATGTGATGACGTCAGTGGTTGATGACATGGTTTATAGTGCCTATACGGAGGTTTTGTTCTCTAATCAAGAAGGTTGATGATGGCGAGATCTATTTATCCGTCATCGGGATGTACAAGGGTCGACGTTACGGCATTAGCTACTTCGAGAAGTTGGCGGCTTTGAGGGGTTCCAAAGGCGGCGATTCTTCCTTTCAGCCCGATAATCGTGTCACGCAGCTCTAGACATAGATCCAATCACAACAACAGGAGCTTCAGGGGCAGTTAACGCTATTAGGAGGAGCGTGAGGCACATGAGCGAGCCAAATGGGAGGCGTAGCATGAATGGCAAGAACTCGAGGCGTGGCTCTGGGCGAATCTCCAGTAGCAGTAGTATTGTCAAACGAGCCAGCCCGCTTCTGCCCGCCGCGGGCTGCCCCAAAATAGGGTGGGGCGGGCTTGGCCCTTTTTTCTTTGGGTTGAGAAAATATAAGTTCGCAGCCCGTCCATGAGCCGGTCAGTTTCTTTTTTTTTTTTAATAAAACTTTATCTTTATGTTAAAAACTTAAAAAAATATATAATATTTAAAGTATTCTAACGGCCAAATAGAAAATAGAAGAATACAAATATTCTTTCAAACTTAATCAATATAAATTCTAATTATAAATTTATAATAAAATAAAAAAAGGAACCAGACCACTATGTCCCACGAGCTTAACAGGTCGGGTCAAAAAAGCTCGCGATTAAACGGGTTGAAAAATGAAAGTCCAAACTCACCTGTTTTACGTGGGCTTTGACTTACACCATTAAGTAGCAGCTCACCGTGGTAATAACTATAGCGACAGCCCATGGCCTTTATTTGTTTATGCTTGACTTTTGATTTGTTAGACTGTAAACTTAACTGTATAATTGATCGAAGAATATTGGTGTTTTATGTTTTGCGTTTTATAATTTTAGAATTTTCAAGTACATAAATATGAAAAATTATGAATAGGTATAAATATATCTATTAATAAAATATTTATTGAAACTGTTCTTTAAATATGGCACAAATTGATTTTAACATAAATATATACAAATTACTATTTTGATGTAGAAACTTATAATCCAATTTTCTTTTATAAATAAGTATATAAATAATAAATATGTATTATTATAAATAGTAAGTGAAATGGGTAGGAAGAAATTGAGAAACATATTTAGAAAAAACTAGTATTCATGTGTGTGTGAAGAGAGAGAGAGAGAAATGACATATTTGAGCTTCTAATATTAGTCAAGAAGATTTGTGCTACTACACTTTTTTTTCCAGGAACTTTTGAAATGACGCTTAATTCAATTTTTCTGTTTTTTGTTATTATTTTTCATCCGATGACTTTTTTTATTAGTTTTTTATTTTTATTTTTTTTTTAATTTTAAATTCGGACTCTTACTTTGTTATTATTTAATTGTTGTTGGTAATTTATCGCTATATTAATTGGTATTTTGATAGGTTCTGAATATGATAAGATTGTTATATTTTGGTTATGCATATTTTGTTGCGTAATTAATACGATCTAATTGATGGTTTTGAATATTTATTTTTTCGATAAGTTTAATTATGAATATGATATTTAGTTATTCTAAATTGAATTATAAAAAAAAAATTAAAATATTTCATGAAACCTCCCTCAATCCGAATTTTAGGTTATAAATATAATTTGGTTTGCATGCATGAGAGTTTTTGTGGTTTGACTATAACCTAAAATATCATTTAAAATAAACCATAAGCCTTATTTGTAATAGGAAATGATCATTAAATAATGAGAAAATTAAAGAATCTTGACGGTTCTTAATACCTGACAATTTACTTCTTTTTTTAGGCAACACAACTTTTTATGCTATGGATTCAAAAGTTTGTCGGCACCCTTCTATTGTATCAATTAGAATGGTCTAACCAATATATGTGAGTAAGATGAATTTGAAAACGTGTGTGAGTTTGTGTGTTTGTATCTATCATTATTAAGAACATGGAAATCTTGAGATTTCTCTTCTATTCGATATATTTATAATTATAAGCAGAACAAATAATATAATTTACAAACAATTTTTTCATAATTCGAGTTGAACTTTATATGTGATTCATTTTTTTTTACAAAAGCCCATGTCATACACCATCAATATATATTACCTATCCCTAATCGGGGTTAATTATATTGATATAGAATAGATTTGTTCGAGGGGTTGATTTTTTTTTTCCCCTCTTAGTTGCAACACGACGACTCCATTTCGTTTCGACAATTAAGCTTTACCAAATCAATAATGATTGTGTGATGGTATTGTCGTCCACGATGATATAACTTTTAACCATTATTCACTGTATTTGTTGTTTTAGGATCGTATATCAAAATTAAGAATATGTTAAATAAAAATGCTACTCTTTCTAAAATATTCTTTTCTAAACTTAAGAAAAACAAAAGAAATAATGTTAAATAAAAATACTACTCTTTCTAAAATATTTACTTTGGAGATTGAGTAAGGGTGGAACTGAAGAAATATGAAAAAATAAAAATCTTCAAAATATAGATTAACAATTATTGCGAACCAATTATGAGAATTAACAATTATATTCATCCAACACTTCCTACTGATTTAAATAATAATACTTACGATAAATAATATTACACAAAATTAAATTGAGATTACAATGCTTAATACTCGTAGTAACAAATTAATGATGAAAATCTAGGAAATTAAACTGCATATACTCATAGTAACAAATTTCTTATGTGGCCAAATTGATGAACGATGAAAAAGTGAGGAATTTATTTATATATTTTTTCATTTTATCAAATATAAAATAGTAAGCACTTTCCCAAAAAAGAAAACAAAAGAAATTCGTGAGTCGCACTTCCAACAACCACAAGGGCATTATGGTCATTCAACCCAAGTCCCATCCTCCTTAAATGAAACCCAACCTCCTCACCTCCATTCTGTCCTACAATTCTCACTCTCTCTCTCTCTATCACTCATTCTTCCCAACTTTCTCTCTCACACTACCGAAAAATGGATCCAGTTACCGAGTGGGGCAACACCCCTCTCTCCTCCGTGGATCCCGAGATCTACGACCTCATCGAGAAGGAGAAGCGCCGCCAATGCCACGGGATCGAGCTCATCGCCTCCGAGAACTTCACCTCCTTCGCCGTAATCGAAGCCCTCGGAAGCGCGCTCACCAACAAATACTCCGAGGGCATGCCGGGCAACCGCTACTACGGTGGCAACGAGTACATCGACCAGATCGAGAACCTCACGCGCTCACGCGCCCTCCAGGCCTACCGCCTAGATCCAACCAAGTGGGGCGTCAATGTGCAACCATACAGCGGGTCCCCCGCCAATTTCGCCGCCTACACGGCGGTGCTCAACCCCCACGATCGCATAATGGGGCTTGATTTGCCTTCCGGCGGGCATTTGACCCACGGGTATTACACCTCCGGGGGCAAGAAGATCAGCGCCACCTCGATTTACTTCGAGAGCTTGCCGTACAAGGTCGATTCGAAGACGGGTTATATTGATTACGACAAGTTGGAGGAGAAGGCATTGGATTTCAGGCCCAAGTTGATTATCTGTGGAGGGAGTGCTTATCCCAGGGATTGGGATTACAAGAGGTTTAGGGAGGTGGCGGATAAGTGTGGAGCTCTGTTGCTTTGTGATATGGCTCATATTAGTGGCCTTGTTGCTGCTCAGGTATACATGCATACCTTTACTTCATTTTAATGTTTTCTTTTTTGCAATTGTGGAAAATAGAAAAACGAGCTTGATCTGTACGCGTAATTTATTTGTAGACCTGGCTTATGATCATGTACTTGACATGGGATCACAGATCTAAGGGTGATCTGGGCATCTTCGGCGTTTTTATTATTTTATATTGTTGTTGCATGTGTGATGTGATTCAGATGGCCTGATGTGATGTGCTCATTAGTTATTTCTACTACATTACAAAGAAATGGTAAATAATAGGACCTAGAATTGTGTTATAACTTATAATAACTCTTTTTTTGGAGTATTCATTTGCATTTTCTGAGGTCGTGTTTCCCTTTTAAAAATGTAATTTGTATGTATGCATTCAGATCCAAGATCTATAAATGTTACTCTGTTGGGAGTGTTAGACCAGAATATGTTTTATTCATAGTTTGTTTCTCAACATTGATATGATCTTGCACCCATCTTGAATTTATTAATGCCCATGTTTACTTCAATCAAGAAATTTAAAAAAAAAATTAAGAAACAAAAAACATGGTGCTTGAATCTGAAAATTACAATTATGGTTGTAATGGTTTCAGGAAGCAGCAGATCCTTTTGAGTACTGTGACTTGGTGACAACCACAACTCACAAGAGTCTTAGGGGTCCACGAGCTGGCATGATCTTCTACAGGAAGGGTCCCAAGCCAGCCAAGAAAGGCCAACCACAGGATGCTGTGTATGACTTCGAGGACAAGATCAACTTCGCGGTGTTTCCCTCTCTTCAGGGTGGCCCACACAACCACCAGATTGGTGCTCTTGCTGTGGCCTTGAAACAAGCGACGTCTCCTGGCTTTAAGGCCTATGCTAAGCAAGTGAGGGCCAATGCTGTTGCCGTTGGGAACTATCTGCTGAGCAAAGGATATACGCTCGTCACTGGTGGGACCGAGAACCACTTGGTCCTGTGGGATCTTCGCCCTCTTGGGTTGACAGGTAACGGTTACTACAAATTTGATTGTGTTTGTGCCAAAAAAAAAAAAAGAAAGAAAGAAAGAAGAGAAAAGGCGTTTTATGGAGTCCTGATTTTTATTCGTATACCTGTGGTGTTTTTTTTCAGGGAACAAGGTTGAGAAACTCTGCGACCTATGCAACATTACTGTTAACAAGAATGCTGTTTTTGGCGATAGCAGTGCTTTGGCTCCTGGAGGGGTCCGCATTGGTGAGAATCACTACACGTTTCATGTTCCTAGTGAATTCACATTTTATAATATTGATTGACATTTGATGTACTTGATATAGATGTTGCTTAAAATCTCCATCTTTCTAAACTTTCGGTGACATCAATGTGTTTCTAAATCAGCGTTTTATAGTGTTTTGAGTTTTTGTTGGACGGATTCAAGTAATTTGATTAAAAGATGGTACGTGGTGACTTTAGAGAGATGGGTTTATTTTTAAACCTCTGCACTGGACTTGTGCATTTTGTTTTGCAGTTTTGGATGATTTAGCACTTAGACAAAAACTCGTGTACACCCCACCTGAGCCTAACAGAGTACATTTCGTTAGGCAGGGCCCAAATTTTAGCCCCTTTTTTAGTTTTTTTGCTAGTTAATTTTTTTAGAGTTTTCTATTTATTTTTTAAATTTAATTTAGGGGACATGTTTGAACGTTTAGGTTGTCAAACACTAACAGGAGTGTGCCTCTAATACTTATACCTATGGCCTTTTTTCTTTAGCGGTGATGGTGATCGAGTGATAAATGTGCTATTGTAGGTACACCTGCCATGACATCAAGAGGATTGGTTGAGAAAGACTTTGAGCAGATTGCTGAGTTCCTGCACAGGGCTGTGACAATCACCTTGAATATCCAGAAGGAGCATGGCAAACTATTGAAGGACTTCAACAAGGGTCTTGTCAACAACAAAGACATCGAAGAGCTCAAGGTTGATGTGGAAAAATTCTCATCCTCATTTGACATGCCAGGCTTCAAGATGTCCGAGATGAAGTACAAGGACTAAGTCAATAAATAAAATCACTTTTTCTTGTTATTTTGGCTTTTTCCCTATGTTTTTTATTTGTCATTAAATTTTGTCTTTGATTTCATCCTATCTGTGCTCCCCGAAAGAATAAATTTTGTGTTTGCTTTCTGTTTTAATCCTCTATAGGTTCGTGGAAATGCATTCTGCTTGTGGAAAGTTACTGATGTTTGTGAATTTACTTTTTGTGTTTATAGTTTTCTATTTCCTTGAAAGTACTGTTGGAGTAGAGTTTTTGGAAACTTAACCTTTCATTTATCATAAAAATTATACTCATTACCCTATTATATTTAGCATCCAGTTACGAACGATTTTGTTCGACACCAACCAAATTATTTCCTGTTGCACTTCGTTTTAAAAGCATACATGATATTCATTGAAATTCTATCATTTGCACGAAACTAACAAATTTTAACATCTTAATTTTGCAAGAATTCTCACTCTATTAGTTCTCTCTCTCTCTCTATATAGGTTGTAGCAAACCGAACAGAAGATTATGCATGTCTATATATATAGGTTGTAGCAAACCGAACAGAAGATTATGCATGTCGATTGGATGAGATGGCCTAACATACTAAACTTCCACAAAGAGGATCATATTATAGAGTTAACAAATGCATTCACATTTAATTTATTTTTTCGGTCCTACATATTTAAAGTTATTAGTACTCTGGATATCATTTAAGCGTAAGATTATCATTTTGGCGGCATGGCCGAGTGGTAAGGCGGGGTGATATTTGAGAAGGTGATACCGAAGAAATTATTATTTTATTTTATATTTTAAAAAGAATTATATATAGAATGTTGGGAACATTAAAAATAATTAAAACGTTATCGATAATAAAAACAAAATCATTTTTTTTAAGATTTTCAATTATTTTTTTGAATTTTATTAATAATTGTATTTTATTTTTTGAATTATAAAATTATAAATTGTCTTTCATTTAGTGATTTTACCTGAAAAAAATTATTTTTTTAAATAATTAATCCTATTATTTCTTGAAATACAAAATTATAAATTATAAATTTTTATTTATATTTTTTCTATTTTTCCTAACCTTTTCAATTAATAAAAAAAAAATGTATTTACATGTAGGATTAAATATAGCCATTGCATCTTCAAATTCAATATCAGTCGTCCAAAAACAAAAAGAAAAAAAGGAATTGTAAATAGCATAACATGCCGGCGGGGACCCAAATGAGCATGCCCCAACGGGCTTTCACCGCTCCAAAAGGCTGCCCGTTGAGCATGCTTCTACAGCGCCAATTTAAAGTCTAAAATGCCAAAATGGTGCAGCACTACATAATTTGAGGATGAAATGTGAGGTGGAGTTGGTTCAAGAATCACACTTCGCACTCCCAAAAAGGAAATCAAAAATTGAATACATAGAGAAGCTGACTTAGTAACAATATGAATAAATAGAGAAGCCAAATAATCACAATATACAGAAAAAGGTATGCGGTGTGCCTAAAGCTTTATACGAGCTCAATCAAATATCTCTTGGGCCTCGATTATGCTATGCTGACTGGAAGGAAGAAAACAAGTATTAAGTAACAGTATTTGTAATCTGTCTCTTATACACATCTAGATGTGTATAAGAGACAGATGTTGCATTTGTTTTTTTTTTTAATAAAACTTTATCTTTATGTTAAAAACTTAAAAAAATATATAATATTTAAAGTATTCTAACGGCCAAATAGAAAATAGAAGAATACAAATATTCTTTCAAACTTAATCAATATAAATTCTAATTATAAATTTATAATAAAATAAAAAAAGGAACCAGACCACTATGTCCCACGAGCTTAACAGGTCGGGTCAAAAAAGCTCGCGATTAAACGGGTTGAAAAATGAAAGTCCAAACTCACCTGTTTTACGTGGGCTTTGACTTACACCATTAAGTAGCAGCTCACCGTGGTAATAACTATAGCGACAGCCCATGGCCTTTATTTGTTTATGCTTGACTTTTGATTTGTTAGACTGTAAACTTAACTGTATAATTGATCGAAGAATATTGGTGTTTTATGTTTTGCGTTTTATAATTTTAGAATTTTCAAGTACATAAATATGAAAAATTATGAATAGGTATAAATATATCTATTAATAAAATATTTATTGAAACTGTTCTTTAAATATGGCACAAATTGATTTTAACATAAATATATACAAATTACTATTTTGATGTAGAAACTTATAATCCAATTTTCTTTTATAAATAAGTATATAAATAATAAATATGTATTATTATAAATAGTAAGTGAAATGGGTAGGAAGAAATTGAGAAACATATTTAGAAAAAACTAGTATTCATGTGTGTGTGAAGAGAGAGAGAGAGAAATGACATATTTGAGCTTCTAATATTAGTCAAGAAGATTTGTGCTACTACACTTTTTTTTCCAGGAACTTTTGAAATGACGCTTAATTCAATTTTTCTGTTTTTTGTTATTATTTTTCATCCGATGACTTTTTTTATTAGTTTTTTATTTTTATTTTTTTTTTAATTTTAAATTCGGACTCTTACTTTGTTATTATTTAATTGTTGTTGGTAATTTATCGCTATATTAATTGGTATTTTGATAGGTTCTGAATATGATAAGATTGTTATATTTTGGTTATGCATATTTTGTTGCGTAATTAATACGATCTAATTGATGGTTTTGAATATTTATTTTTTCGATAAGTTTAATTATGAATATGATATTTAGTTATTCTAAATTGAATTATAAAAAAAAAATTAAAATATTTCATGAAACCTCCCTCAATCCGAATTTTAGGTTATAAATATAATTTGGTTTGCATGCATGAGAGTTTTTGTGGTTTGACTATAACCTAAAATATCATTTAAAATAAACCATAAGCCTTATTTGTAATAGGAAATGATCATTAAATAATGAGAAAATTAAAGAATCTTGACGGTTCTTAATACCTGACAATTTACTTCTTTTTTTAGGCAACACAACTTTTTATGCTATGGATTCAAAAGTTTGTCGGCACCCTTCTATTGTATCAATTAGAATGGTCTAACCAATATATGTGAGTAAGATGAATTTGAAAACGTGTGTGAGTTTGTGTGTTTGTATCTATCATTATTAAGAACATGGAAATCTTGAGATTTCTCTTCTATTCGATATATTTATAATTATAAGCAGAACAAATAATATAATTTACAAACAATTTTTTCATAATTCGAGTTGAACTTTATATGTGATTCATTTTTTTTTACAAAAGCCCATGTCATACACCATCAATATATATTACCTATCCCTAATCGGGGTTAATTATATTGATATAGAATAGATTTGTTCGAGGGGTTGATTTTTTTTTTCCCCTCTTAGTTGCAACACGACGACTCCATTTCGTTTCGACAATTAAGCTTTACCAAATCAATAATGATTGTGTGATGGTATTGTCGTCCACGATGATATAACTTTTAACCATTATTCACTGTATTTGTTGTTTTAGGATCGTATATCAAAATTAAGAATATGTTAAATAAAAATGCTACTCTTTCTAAAATATTCTTTTCTAAACTTAAGAAAAACAAAAGAAATAATGTTAAATAAAAATACTACTCTTTCTAAAATATTTACTTTGGAGATTGAGTAAGGGTGGAACTGAAGAAATATGAAAAAATAAAAATCTTCAAAATATAGATTAACAATTATTGCGAACCAATTATGAGAATTAACAATTATATTCATCCAACACTTCCTACTGATTTAAATAATAATACTTACGATAAATAATATTACACAAAATTAAATTGAGATTACAATGCTTAATACTCGTAGTAACAAATTAATGATGAAAATCTAGGAAATTAAACTGCATATACTCATAGTAACAAATTTCTTATGTGGCCAAATTGATGAACGATGAAAAAGTGAGGAATTTATTTATATATTTTTTCATTTTATCAAATATAAAATAGTAAGCACTTTCCCAAAAAAGAAAACAAAAGAAATTCGTGAGTCGCACTTCCAACAACCACAAGGGCATTATGGTCATTCAACCCAAGTCCCATCCTCCTTAAATGAAACCCAACCTCCTCACCTCCATTCTGTCCTACAATTCTCACTCTCTCTCTCTCTATCACTCATTCTTCCCAACTTTCTCTCTCACACTACCGAAAAATGGATCCAGTTACCGAGTGGGGCAACACCCCTCTCTCCTCCGTGGATCCCGAGATCTACGACCTCATCGAGAAGGAGAAGCGCCGCCAATGCCACGGGATCGAGCTCATCGCCTCCGAGAACTTCACCTCCTTCGCCGTAATCGAAGCCCTCGGAAGCGCGCTCACCAACAAATACTCCGAGGGCATGCCGGGCAACCGCTACTACGGTGGCAACGAGTACATCGACCAGATCGAGAACCTCACGCGCTCACGCGCCCTCCAGGCCTACCGCCTAGATCCAACCAAGTGGGGCGTCAATGTGCAACCATACAGCGGGTCCCCCGCCAATTTCGCCGCCTACACGGCGGTGCTCAACCCCCACGATCGCATAATGGGGCTTGATTTGCCTTCCGGCGGGCATTTGACCCACGGGTATTACACCTCCGGGGGCAAGAAGATCAGCGCCACCTCGATTTACTTCGAGAGCTTGCCGTACAAGGTCGATTCGAAGACGGGTTATATTGATTACGACAAGTTGGAGGAGAAGGCATTGGATTTCAGGCCCAAGTTGATTATCTGTGGAGGGAGTGCTTATCCCAGGGATTGGGATTACAAGAGGTTTAGGGAGGTGGCGGATAAGTGTGGAGCTCTGTTGCTTTGTGATATGGCTCATATTAGTGGCCTTGTTGCTGCTCAGGTATACATGCATACCTTTACTTCATTTTAATGTTTTCTTTTTTGCAATTGTGGAAAATAGAAAAACGAGCTTGATCTGTACGCGTAATTTATTTGTAGACCTGGCTTATGATCATGTACTTGACATGGGATCACAGATCTAAGGGTGATCTGGGCATCTTCGGCGTTTTTATTATTTTATATTGTTGTTGCATGTGTGATGTGATTCAGATGGCCTGATGTGATGTGCTCATTAGTTATTTCTACTACATTACAAAGAAATGGTAAATAATAGGACCTAGAATTGTGTTATAACTTATAATAACTCTTTTTTTGGAGTATTCATTTGCATTTTCTGAGGTCGTGTTTCCCTTTTAAAAATGTAATTTGTATGTATGCATTCAGATCCAAGATCTATAAATGTTACTCTGTTGGGAGTGTTAGACCAGAATATGTTTTATTCATAGTTTGTTTCTCAACATTGATATGATCTTGCACCCATCTTGAATTTATTAATGCCCATGTTTACTTCAATCAAGAAATTTAAAAAAAAAATTAAGAAACAAAAAACATGGTGCTTGAATCTGAAAATTACAATTATGGTTGTAATGGTTTCAGGAAGCAGCAGATCCTTTTGAGTACTGTGACTTGGTGACAACCACAACTCACAAGAGTCTTAGGGGTCCACGAGCTGGCATGATCTTCTACAGGAAGGGTCCCAAGCCAGCCAAGAAAGGCCAACCACAGGATGCTGTGTATGACTTCGAGGACAAGATCAACTTCGCGGTGTTTCCCTCTCTTCAGGGTGGCCCACACAACCACCAGATTGGTGCTCTTGCTGTGGCCTTGAAACAAGCGACGTCTCCTGGCTTTAAGGCCTATGCTAAGCAAGTGAGGGCCAATGCTGTTGCCGTTGGGAACTATCTGCTGAGCAAAGGATATACGCTCGTCACTGGTGGGACCGAGAACCACTTGGTCCTGTGGGATCTTCGCCCTCTTGGGTTGACAGGTAACGGTTACTACAAATTTGATTGTGTTTGTGCCA
>BMAC01000926.1:155487-194229 GCA_014905375.1 Phtheirospermum japonicum
TCTATTCCTGTCGATGTTGCTATTGTATACAGATAGGGTGCCACGACGTCTATTTAACTGAAACCAAAATCCACCTCTTAGCTATGTACAACAGGAATCAGAATTCACACCACAGCGATAGCAGATCAAACAATCACCACTAAAGATGCTTAAAAAGAAAAAATCCAAAGCCAAATGCATTTAGGATATTAATAAAATAGCATTGAACGGAAAACAAAATGTCTCCAATTAAAACACAAAAATATCATAAACTTCAAAAGCACAAATCTTGATTAGATATTCATTTGGTTATTTCTAACTCGTGGTCCAATATTCAATTGGCTATTTCTACCTCAGTAAGGAGGACTCTCTCGTTCTTGTGTGAGTTTAGAAAGCAGGGCTTCAATTTTGGAACCACCAATCTGCAAAATTCTTTCATCTAGTGATTTCAATCTCCCTAGTGAGCTCCTCCACTTGTGCCTTCGACTTTCTGTATTCTAGGTTATCCTCTATATTGCGGCTTTAGGGCTGCCTGTTTTTGAATCACACCTCCAATCTTCTCTTCTTCCTCCGAAATTTCAGTAAGTCCTGGTTTCACCACTTCTCAGGTCAACTTCCCAACTGAGTTTGCTTTTCTTGTAGAACTTTCAACTTGTCCTCCTTCTTGTTATCAAAACTGGAAAAGAAAACTAGTTAAGAAATTCATTAACGACAAGAAAATACCAATGTTAGATCTTATGCGCAGGAAAATATACTCTTTGATTTTATTAATTATATTATTCAGTGTATGAACTTCATGATGGTTTTTTGTATGCTGGGCAGCCTGCAATTCCATTTCTTTATTGAGCTTGGCTTTTCAAATTGTTCGAGTCCTCGAGAAGCTTCTGTGTTCTCCTTTTCCAAAGGACCAAGAGATTCTGCCAAAAGCTGAGAATTCGAAATATTAATGCAATTCCCAGTGACTCTTTGCAAATTTGATATAACGTATTAACCACACACACACACACACACACACAAACACAAAAAAAATGTTTCGAGTTTATCATTCTAAAATTAGTTCAAGAAAAAAAGAATAAACCCAGTGTACTGACTCTAACAATGGAACTCATTTTTTTAATTGCAACTTTTTGATATCTGAATACAAATGCAAATTTCTGTTTCTTGAGTTTTTAGGAAGAAAAAAAAAGTTCAACAACCAGCAGCGTCAAGGAACACTACACATAATGAATTTTGATTATCTGTCGTTATAAACAATGAGCTGTAGAATGCAATTTGTAGTTAATATTTCTTAAGCATGTCAATTGAAAAAGGACGATATTTAACCTATAACACATTCATCCAAAATTTTGAACTAAAATTTAAAAACAATTCAACCCAAAAAAAAAAAAAAAAAAAATCACAGAAGATTTCAGGATAAAAATTAAAATTTAAGGGCACATTTTATTTCAACCTCCAGTACGAGTTGGTTAGTAATGACGTTACTTCTCGCCCCGTAGTATTTGCGCCTTAAAAGGGGGGATATTCTGAGAGGGTAAGCCATGTGCACGAAACAGAACTCCAAGATAACATGTTTGAGGTTTCTATGGAGTATTATATGACTGAAACTTTACCTAAACAAAGGTGTCAGGAAAAAAAACTCCTAGAAAGTATTCACTCTCAACATGGATTAACTTTTGCTGCCACTCTACAGGGTATACCTTTTATAAAATAATGTAATCGTTCAAACCTTTTAGGTTCAATGCATACACTGGCACCATACGTCACGTATAAACACCATATGCATTTTGTGGTTGTTTTCATACTCTGACCTTGTAAATTGAATCTGAATGTCTCAACAATTATCCTATTTCACACCCAATGCCAATCGAATAAGCAAGTAAAACAACTTCAAAGATACAGAGAATAGAGACTAAGCATTTGAAGTGAGAATGTACAAGTAAAATTTGTGTTAAAGCATCAATTGGGTCCCAAAGCTAATGGGATGACGAAGGTGATGGACGTCAAAACTCAATGAACTCCCATACAAGAAATCAGAGAACTTTCCACTATTCAGCTGCCTTAAGTGACTAGCAAAGATGACATTAAACCAAACAAATTACCATATTAATAACAACATGAACCACCCATCCCCTAAGCCCACATCCTCCTTGTAAGCCTCAAACATATTCGTACTCTTTCAGCCAACTAAACCTGACCGTAGTGTACGATGATAAAAGGTAATCAAGTTTTTATTTCACAGCAGTGAAAAGTGTGAAAATCATTGTTCTTACCTAGAAACAAAGAAGAGTTGAACATAACATCAAATAAGAACTATCAGTTCACAATTGGTGTTGGCTATTGATCAAGGCTGATCGGCCCAGTTTGCAGTGGAAGTGATCTAGACTCAATATGTGATGTCTCGACAAATGTATAATGAATATTAGGATTTCGATTGCCGGGTCACCATATGAGAGCAAATTTACAAAATAAATTACCTTCAAATCAAGCTTAACATGATTTTTCTCTTCAGCCAGTCGATCTAACTCCTCCTCAGCTCTTACAATGTTAGATAATATGTTTGTAGCATTAATCTTCTCTTCTCTTATACCATTCAACCGTGATTTAAGTGCTGACAAATCCTGTTGCATGTTGGACTCATCGTCTTTTAACTTAATGATATCATCAATCAAGGTATTCCTGGTGATCAGTAGATAAACACAATTAACACATAAGGCTGGAGATATTCTACACACTGCAAGATCTAAGGATGTGATTCAGTTATTTCAACATGATGGTCAAAAATGCTGCAGATGAACACAAAGCAAAACATGCTCCAGAAAAACTAAAACAAGCATAGCAACTTAGTGATTTGATCTAGTGGAAGGATATCAAGAGAGTAACAGACCTCGTCCGTTCCAACATTTTTAGCTCTGCTTGAATTTCTTCAACGGATTTCACACCATGCGCTTGGACATCAAGTTTGCTTTCCAAATCACCAACTTGTCTCTGCAAAACTTGTATCTCCTGGAACAACCTGTCAGCAGTTTCTACAGGTTGTATCAAATCATCAACTGGATCCTTTTCGGCCTTTACTTGAGCCAAAACACCCAGCACCTGCAGGCAGACAAAAATTTGTTATGCAAAAGATATACTTTGAACACAAATATCGAATACTGATCCATAGATCTTAAGCAATCCTTGATATCAGGCTTCCTAAATAATACCAGAGTAATTTTACAACACTTCTTTTATCAATGCTAAAGAAAGAGAGCTGAAAGTTTTGAAATAGTTTTAGGTCAACCTACCAAAAAACTATGGTTCATTTCCAAAGAAAATAGTATGAATATTCCATCCAGAGAAAAGTTTGAACAAGGCCATGATAGCAGGAGCTTTTGTAAATTATACAATTTGGAAAATAACATACAATATCATAGTATAGAAATGCTTACAAATAAATGCACAAAATCTAAGTAGAAATTTATTTACTTTCTCATCAAACACATACGATGTCTTAGTAAAAGGAGGGGGAAAAAAAGAATGTGGTCAGCCTTACTAAAACTATCAAACCAGCAAAAGCAAATTTCTGACACTTAAATTGCATGGACCAATAGAGATATTTTCGAGCCCAAAACAGCATTTAAAAGCCTAGGATGAGCTCATTCGAGGAATATGTCAGCATATATGAATATACAAAATGAGCTCTTAATAACTTCAAAACAAATAGTGAAAATAAAGCTCCATAAATCCAAGTCAGAATGATAGAATATCTAGCCTTGAGAAGATGAATCTGAATAAAACAATTAAAGATTATGATGTGCATTTCGGGGTTCTAAATAAAAGCTAAAATTAATGGGTGTACTTCCTAGTCCTACAGAGTGTAGCCTTTTCCGAATAATTCAGTGATTAGATCAGCCATCATAATGTGGTTAGACACTATCAATATCCAAAACTGTAGATGTACAGAGTGCACGAAAGCTTATATAATATATGCTAATTACTGCACACGTGCTAACACTTATTTTAGTTTATGCTTATCTTAATGAATGAAATAACTACTAAAATTCTCTATTTCTGTTAGGGGTGGCAATTTAGGCCGTGTACGAGGTTCGCGCCTTGGTTTGAGAAACGATATTCCCATCAAACACATCCAGTCGAACACGACTCGTTTAATTATTCGTGTCAGATTCGTCAACCCGAACATGCCCCGCTATAATGACATATATTTGTTAGAATAAACTGTAATAAGAAAAGGCAGCTCTGAAAAATACAAAATAAACCGCAGTTATCAATTACATCATCAAGAGACTGATTCTTTTGATTCAGTTCTTCGTTTAACTGATTCAGGTTCTTCTCAGCAAGAGGAATCAATTCCTTGCCAGTTTTGACATATTCTTCATAGACCACCCTGAGCTTGTCTAGTTGCTGAAAATGAAAATCAGCATTTGAAGAGTCCTCGGCCAATACTTTCAAATGCTCGGCAGAACTTGTTGCTTTCACTCTTTGCTGTAATGCATAAGGAATTACAAACATCTCAGCTTAAGTATAAGTTAGACTCGATCTCATGGACATTAGATCTTGAGAAAGTTACCTTTTTAACAAATTCATCTTCCTCATTTGCTGAAAAAGCTCTGTCACAGCAAGGACACATGTGATGAGCACGAGCAACTTTTTCAAACGGGTCAAACATTCGCCTCATGCCATCAGCAATGTTATATTTGCTGCATTTATAATGGTAAAATTATAGGGGAAATTTATATGTACCACCAATAATACATGCATGATATGGAGATAGATATGAACAAAAATGTGTGCAACAGAACCTTATAAGCACATTTCTCTTTTCCTTAGCAATCTCTAACACTTCAAGATACGAGTCAATACCACCAGACTGCGGGTCCAATGACTGAAGTTTAGATTCAACAAATCTCCGTCTAGCTGGATCAGATTCAAACAATCAATGAGACTGTCTAAAAAGTGATACACAGCACACTTCACAAACAAGAGGACTAAGATCGCACACATCCAATGTTTGAATCCCACCTCTAACCTCCCATAAACAACAATAAAAAACAAAATCCATAGCCAACTAACAGGATAGCTTCCAGGGAAAAGGAATAAACCAATAAAACAGAAAAAAAGTTTTTTTGTTTCAGCATACGGACATAAAATACCAGAAATATAACCATGTGCTAGAGCCAAATTTACATTTAAAGATCTCAAGCCTTCATTCACATAGTTGAATAAATATATTTAACTATAACAGCTCTAAGAGAAAGTTTTGATCACTTTTGTAAAAATCAGCCCAGGCGCCTGTTTAAGAAGCCAAAAATCAGGTCGATGAGGCCACCTCAGAGGCCTAAAATCGACCAAAATAAATAAATAGATAAATAAAACAGTAGTGTTTCAAGGTGCATGCCAAGTGCCTAGGAGCTGGGGTGCCGTCAAACTAGCGCCTAGCAATTTCTGCAACATTGGTTCTATTTGCTAATTCAGTACCCATTTTGTGTAAATAATTTAAGAAAAGAAGAAGATCATGATAGAATTTTGTGCAATAATTTCAAGTAAGGCTTACATTCGAGATCTTTGTGAAATTTGGACAAATTACTGTTGACTTCTTGGATTTTTAACTGCAGCGTAGTCACCTCATTCCTGGCTTCATCAGCTTTTTTCTCTAGATCATTATACTCTTTTCTGAGAGAACTGTAGGACAAAATTATATCAAAACACACCGAAAATTAGTTGGAGAAATAGGCTGAAAATAAGATTATAATAATAGTTCAAGCATATCAAAGAAAACGAATGTCAGACATTACTAGAGATAGACTCGTAAGTTATCTTTTGATCAAAACAGATGTTCTGAATGTTGATAGTTTCACCATCTAATTATGAGACAATTATTCTACTCTTCCAAAGCTTATCTAACTCAAAATCATTCACACTGTCAAAAGATGCAGGTGGAAAAATCTACCAGTCTCCTGAGTTATTGTATTCAGAGACAAGGCATCAATTTCCACTGTTTCCGATTGCTAATAAAATGTGAATTGGGGGGAAAGACGGAACAATCTCCAATGGGTCATCTAGTCAGTCCACTTGCTAATGTGTATAAAGAATAAGACAGCCACCAAGCAAGACTCATGAGTAAAACTTGACAATATTGAAGACATTTCCTACTCCATTAATTTACCAAAGGGAAAATTAAGTTTTGATGGGAACAAAACAGATGATGAAAAAGTGTGTACTTGCATTCTTCGTGTCTGTAAGAAATCTGAGCTTGGAAAAATAGAAATTTCTATGACATAACTATTACCAGAGGGAAAATGAAAATCAGAATAGAGCTTCAGAGATGCTCATAACTTTACCTTGCAGAAGTAGATTCTAGAGAAAATACCCAAACGCATAAAGCATCAAAAACATAAGTACCTATTCCATCCCACCCAAGAGAAGGTAAAAGGAGGAAAAACAATTGTACTAACCTTTGAACCTGAATAACGTCATTTTTCAAATCCTTGTCAGGTGGAATCCTTCCCTTCAGCACCCCTTTAATTCTCTCCTTGCATTCATCCACTCTGGAGTTTACACAGAGAAGTTCTATTATAATTAAAAATATCAACATTTCTTTCACAGGTGAAACGGTTCGAAAGGGATTCAACAGAAATATTAATTGAGACTTGCATTCTTCTATGTTTCTTCTTGTGGGTTTCCAACTCTGCTTTCTTAAGAGAAAATACAACTCTGTCATGGGAATCAGCATTCATCGCATCCCTTTCCTTACTAAGAACATCGATTTCTTGTTCCAAGTTGAGCTTTTCACGTTCCTTTTGTCTTGTAGTCAAGTTAAATTCTCTTGCAGCATGTTGATTAATTTTCCTTTCCACTTCAATTTGCTGTATGAGTAGGAAAATAACATTAGTTCTGTGCCAATGAAATTTTACTTCTGAAAATTGAAGCAGCAATGCCATTTACCATGTTCTTTTCTCTCTCGTCGAGGATGGTAACATCAACAGCAGCAATCTGAGCTTCAAACGAGTCACGCTCATTCTTCTTCTCTTGAATACGTCTCGAAATGCCATTCTGTGAGTCGTATAAAATTAATTACAATAAATGAACATAAAAAGGATGGAAATCATAATCAAAGACAAACCTTTATTTCTGCTTTAGCCTTCATTTGGGCATCAATTTCTTTCCAACGGTCATTTGCATGCATGTACTGGTCTAATGCTGCCTGAAGTTCTACATCATTTGATATCTGATACAACATACGAACACAGACAATGCCCAACCCATCATCAAAATGAGAGACACATGAGAAGCTAGAAATAAAAAAGCAGCTGATACGACCACTTGTGAATATAATAAGACCTAAAGATATCTAAAGAAGATTCATGAGTATGGCTTCAGATAACCATTTTCCGGTACTCAATTCAAACACTACCGACTCACTTCATTTAAGGAGCATCATTAATGAAAACTAACTAACAATAGGAACAGGCTTTTAGAACTCCAAATAAGCAAGAAACATTGACAAGACAGACAAGCAGTTGTAAGCTTAACAACATTCTGAATTCAAAGTAATTGATCAGCAATGATTTCCTCACGAGCAAAACAACTAAATGTTGTAAAAGTCTCGAATCATCATCGTGAAAATCCTGACAGTAAATAATAAGTCTCATTGAAGCATCTTTATCTCGAGAGGAGAATACCGAACAACGTATTTTGCACATGTAAAAAAGTATATGAGAAGCTAAACATACTAATGGCTTCCAAAAGCCAAAAAAAGTGATGTAGCACTAAAAAAGATTCTTGCTGGCTTAAGTCATAATTTAACTGAACCCTAAGGGGGAAAGCGGAGAAGGGGGATGTGTGTGTGTGTGTGTGTAATAACAAACCGAAAAAATAAAAAAACAAACAAACACACTCCTTGGAAAATTCACAGCATCCTTACTCGCAGCTTGTTTTTCTGAATGCTTGAAGCACTAGGTTCGTAATTGAGCCATGAAACAATGTTGACCATCAAGTCATAATCTTGATGTAAAATCACAAGAACTTTTGGGACAAATCAATATAATTTCAATTTTTTATCCTCGAGCAACATAAAAGCCAAAAAGATGACAGTGCTTTCACATTTGAATTGAATCAAAAGAAGTATTCTTTTGGGATACAAAGATCTTAGTTCATTAATTTTCCTCTCTCGGGTGATTTAAGAATTAATTTCCAACCACTAAGAGTATTTTGAATACATGTTGTGTCTCTAGAAAGACGAAAAAAAGAAGTTCCAGTTCTGCATAAATTCCTAACTTCAGGTGCTTGCACCCAGTAAAGTGAACTTTAATTTAAAGCTCGCAAATTTACGAAAGTAGATTCTATGGTCTTACCCAAGAATTTCCCTACACTCATCTTAAGAAATTCCTTTTATTGCCTTTTACGTGATCACTTGGTGCAATTCTCAAGTGAGTCCTCACATCCTTCCCTTAGCCGTGAGTGTACCACAATTTCCCCGGCTCTCATGAATTTCATTGTGTTCTGTAACCCATCATTCTACAGCTAGTGATTGTGTATAAATCCAAGTCGGCGTTCTATCCTGTGCTCCACAATAACTTAAATGGGAATACAATGCAGGCTCTTCTCCTTCTTGGGTGAATAATTTGTATACACTATAATTAAAATCCTACGACTAATTACAAAATGAAGAATGTGTCCACTTTATTTTTCTAATGTCTTTACTAAGACTTCACACCCCTCAGCCTGTAACACCGCCAATTTCATTTTACACTAAAAGTATTTTTAAAAATTCATAGAAAATGGAGATGGAAATGTCGAGAATATGATGGAATCATATTTTTCATCTTGTGGACTACAATCCATCTTTTTCCCTGTAATTACTATTATCAGGGTTGATGTCTTTAATCTTGAAATCACTTAAAGCACCTTTTAGTCCACTGAGTGCTATCATACCATATCATCAATATTATTTCGTGAACATAAACAATCAATGTAGTCGGTCAACATGACTTCAATAGTTACCCATGTCTTTTCACCCAATTTACTACTCCAATTTGCAAGTTACATATGGAGCTCAAAGTAAGTATCTGGTGTGGTGTAGTTAACTGCACTAATCACACCATAACGAGTTTTTCACCATCCTTCACTTCTTGTTGAAGGATTGACTTGTGTTTCCATTGGCAAGAGCTAAGTGGAGTTATCCAATAAGGTCCATTGGTCAGATTGTTGAATGACTCTCCTCCCATCTTACCTAAGTGAATACCTTTCTAGTGGAGGTGATGGCAGGAAAGAATTGAGATTATATCAAAACACATTCTCCAATAAGGATTGAATCGCTAAATGATAGCATAGTTATAAAAGGCGAAAGGCGCACCAAGGAGCAAACTGCAAAGCCTCCTGGAGACGGAGGCATGCGCCTTTTGCACATGAGGCACGAAAATTATAAATAAATAAATACAAGAGAAATTTTTTTTTACCTCCTGAATTATGGTCATTTTGACACTTTGCCTCCTAAACTTTTTTTTCGTGCAAATTACCTCCTAAACTGTACGAATTTTGCACTTAACCTCCTAAACTCCCGTTTTTGGAGGAAATTTCAGCCGAATCTCACTCGTGTGACATGCGCGCTAACATATAAGGGGTAATATTGACTTTCCATCTCCTCCTCATGACTCCCGCTCAAAATAATGGCACGTGAGCACTACGCAGGTTCCAAATCGTACGTGAATACATATATTAATGTGAACATTATCTTAATAGGTCACACGAGTGCTCACGTACCATTGTTTTGAGCAGGAGTCATAAGTAAGAGATTGAAAGTCGGTTTTACCGCTTATATGTAAGCGTGCATGTCACACGAGTGAGATCCGACCAAAAGTTCCACCAAAAATGGGAGTTCGGGAGGTTAAGTGCAAAATTCGTACAGTTTAGGAGGTAATTTGCATGAAAAAAAAGTTTAGGAGGCAAAGTGTCATAATGGCCATAGTTCAGGAGGTAAAAAAAAATTTCTCTTGAAAAATATATATATTTTGTTTTTAGACTACAAACAAGCAAATATAAGATTATCTAATCATAAAACACAACATTCATGGCAATTCATAAGAGCAAAACAAAATTCAAGCACACGAGTAAGAAATATTATAATGAGCTCATAACAATTATTAGTCCTTGCCCTGAAACCCTAGTTTCTTATTATTTTGTTTTCTTGCCCATATTAAGTTTCTGTGCCATTGATATGTTCTTTTGGGATGTTACAATGTGTCAAACAGTTCTAACATAAAAAATGCGCTAAAAAATTGAACCTGACAACCAGGCGCGCGCCCGGGCGCAAAAAAGGCGCACCAAGGGGCTCACTTACCAGACAGCGCCTGCCTTTGGGCTTGAGAGGCACCGTAGGCTGCGCCCGGCACCTCAGATGCACCTTTAACAACTACGAATGATAGAGGAGATTAATTAGGCTTTGGGAGGAGAAACCTAGAGGAAAACTTCCACGCTCACTCACCGAGAGAAGATAAACCGAAAGATGTGGGATCATAATTGTGTAGTTCTTAATTAGTACAGATTGTACAGAAGGAAAAAGAAGGAAAATGTTATGTGCTAAATTATAAGGAAAGAAAATCTCTTAAAAATACATATATTACAGCTAGCACTCTCCTAGTCTCCTTGGCCATAGACTACGAATACTATTAACTTTGCAACAAGACCACCACAAGAAGACATGAAGGGCTAGGATCAAGAGCTTCCTTACAGCAAGTGACATAAAGAAAATACACAACACCACTAACAAAAGGCGGTCAGAAAACAAACAAGGTTTTGAATGAAATTACTGAAAAATATGATGGAAATATGATATCCAACTCCAACAACTAAAGGAAATAAGAGAGAGCAACTGAATTATTGGCTTCAAATATTGGGGCAAGACCACCCTCTCAGATAAGTTTCATTTAAATACACACATCGATGTCAAGTACCTGTAGTAGAATTAACTTCTTGCTATGATATTAAATTATGATATCAAGAGACTTATAACCATTGCACGGACACACTAGAAAGATGAAAGTGGAAAGAAAAGGGATATTTTCTACTTTGCACCAACAGAGCAACTGATGCTTCCAAGACTTCTCCTACAAACTATCCTCTCAAGGAATCAACAGAAAAAACTAACTTAATTTCACTTCCCAATATGTGATATGAACTGTCTGGAATAAATGAATTCATGCATGAACTACCTTGGTGGGGACGCTATAAGAAAAGACCGCGATCGGATCTATGTAATCTTATTCGTAATTTCTGTAACTTCCAATTTCTCTGTAACAATACCTTACACTATCGACAGTTAATTCAATTCTTATGTGTATAAACCACAGCTGTATTAACCCTGCACAATACTCATTATGTGTTTATTTACCTCAAGAAATAGAAAGATTCGCAACAGCTTTTTTAAGTATTATTTTAATTTTTTTGTCATATATAACAATATAGTTTCCATTCCATTACACACGAATTCGCAATCCATGATATTTTACAAGTCTAAGATCATATGAGAATTTCACATTAAGGGAAAATAGTTTTGAACAATGATATCTCAAGAAAAATATATGCCTAAAAAAACGATTCTGTAATATGTTACTATATCAACATCCTAAAAACACCTCTCTTCATGTTAAAGTTTAGTAAGTTTGAGAATATCTATTTAAGTGGGCACTATACAATTTAAAAAACATTACAGTAGAACGTTCATAGTCAAAAGTTAAAGAGAGTCCATATTCTACGTAGAGCTGTAACTGATTTATGTGCGCCAATGAACTTCAATACTTTCTTAATTCCAAGAACATTCATATTCACTTGAACTCTACAGACTAAAAATAGAGTTTAGAGGATAATTAGCAGATTACTGTGCAACATACAGTAGCAGCAGGAGACTATGCAGGCTATCATGGCACTTCTAACAATTGATCAAGAAACATTTATTAAGTCACGAGGAGAGCACCTTCTTTTCTTCCAAGTCCTTGTCAGAATCTTTCATCTTTGATTGAATCCGATGAGTAAGGTCTAAAGCAACCTCGTTACTAAAGGGACCACTTGGAAAAGAACCTAAATTGTGCTTTTTGAATAGGCTCCGAATCAGCGAGTCTCTCTCATTTTTCAACGACACATGAGCCTGAGAACCAAATACAGAGTAGATAATTCAAGAAATGGGAATTTAACAAAGCATAATCTAGAATATTGTGTTGCAAAGTTGGCCAATAAAAATTACTTCTATAGCTGCTTGAAGATTGGCGATCTCCTTCACATTATATGTATGTTGACTTTTATGAATTTGACTTTTATTCTCTATATCTTCCTTTTCTCTCGACAACTTTGTAAGTTTGGATTCCAAAGTTGCAATCCTTTCATCAAACTTGGATTTCCACTCATGCAATTCTTCATCAGTGTCTGATAAACATAATAAAAAACATAGAAGAAATCACCAACCATAATTCAAAGATTTGTAACACCAGAAACATTTGATCAAAGAAAGAATAAGATACAAGGCCATGTGAGTTTTTTTACAGACCTACATTTTCCTCCTCAAGGGCTGCCAAACGCTTCTCCATTTCCTCTTTCTTGGATTTTCTTTCCCCCGATTTTCTGGCTACCTGATCTTTTAATTTTTGAAGGTCCTTCAATTGGACTTCAGTTTGATTAATCTCCATGTCCATGTTCTGAATTTTTCTGTCAATTTCCTGCATTTGGCGGTTTATTGTTTCTGTTTTTTCTTCATCTTGTACAATGCTTTCCCGTAGCTGGATGAAGAAAACAACTGTTAATTAGTAATCTGAAAACCAAATTCATTAAAATCCATAATAAGGAAATTAACTGTTAAAAACTCTCCTGAGATTTTATAACATGAGAGATGTTCAGATATATAAATTTCCAGTTAAAAAATCCATTAGCGCCAAAAACCCTTAAAATAATCCTACATCACCAATTTGAGAAGTAGAAATTTAGTGTTATTAGGTACATGAGATAGTTAAAATTAAGGCATCCCATAGCAAAAGGACGTAACATTGTGGAGCTGGTGTGGGGAGGTCATTGCAATTGTGGGGATGAAAAGGGTATTAATTAATTATTGATCTGGTTTATGGCTAGAAGAGGAAATCAGCAACAATAGATGTGTGTGCACGTCATTCGCTCATCAACCATTGCCCCATTCGTTCACTTTCAGCTTTCTCAGTAACAAAATTTCTCCAAATCCGCCTCTTGCTTTCTTACATTAAAATCTTTTGGAGCAACAAAATCTTCTTCATCGATGACCTTTTTCTCTGCCATTTTGACCTACATATGCTAGCTTGTATTTGTGAGAGAGAATAGATAACTGTTATATTCAAACGGGAGCCAGACGAGTCATGCAACCAGGGGGATCAAATTTAATAAACTTAGATGGTAGTATGGTACTAAATCCATCCACCCACCCTCCACCCACTGATAAACAACCTCCGTCCTAATCTCACCCTAATGTCTCCTCTATCACCTCTTCCAAACCCCAACCAGCACGGCCCCATAGCCACCCAATCATTCCCCAACCGAGACCCCTTTGTTTCAGCTGACGTCTACAGACACCCCAAAGCTCCATTTCAACACCTACATATGTATGTATGTTGTACACACGTATGTATGTATGCATGTAAGACTGCACAGTTTTATCCTATATATATATATATATATATATATATATATATATATACACATATATATATATCCATCCATGTGTTTTCCCATATTTAAAAACATGGACATATAATTATAATTGTATGTGGTACACAAGTACGAATATAATTGGGGGGTTGGTTGCAGGAGCGTGGGTTATATAATTGGAGGGTTGGTTGCAGGGGCGTGGGTGAAATAGCACAAGTCTAGAGTAGGTTTTAATGTAGGATACGAAGGGGCTGGTTTCCATTTTTTATTTTTAAAATAAAAAGGTTATGGATCATCAGTGCATATACCTTTTGAAAGACTGAGGGGCGAAAATTATGCGTTCATAAAATGTTTTGTTTGTTTGAGATTTAACTAAGGCAGGGGTAAATTATGCAAGGTTTTGATTGCGATTTAACTAAGGCAGGGGTAAATTATGCATTCATAAAGTTTTTAGGACTTTTCTAAATTTTGTTAACTAGAGGGGAATGTTTTGGATTCGTAATTTCGCAATCTGAGGTTTTTTAATACTTAAAACCCCAAGGCAGTTTTTGTAAATAAACCAATTCATTTCAATACAAATCAAATTGGGAAAGAATATAGTGTATTTTATTAGGTGCTGATGTTCATAACTATACCAACTAAACAAACTAAGTGCGCGAGAAGCTATATCGAGCAGACTAGCAGAGGAATCCACCTTTTATATCGGGGCATCAGATAGTTAAGCTACTCCTATGTGCATGATTAAGGAGAAAATTGATGGTTAAGTGGAGAGAGAGAAAGGCAATCGTGTCTTCTAATGGGCAAAAAGAACCTGTGAAGACTGAAGACTTGGGCCATTATATAGGGAAGTTGATGTTTAAATTCAACTCAAGGGAAAGCGAAAAGGTCTAGAAATGTAGAAATAAATAACAGAACCGTAATCTGCCATTTCATTTATCATCAACTTTCTTAATTTTTGCAAGCTAGCCAGACCAGACGGGCTGTATGTTTCCAGGGGAAACAGATGGACCATTCATGTTTTAAAACATTGGTCACACAGAACATTCCACATCAGCAAATCAACTTGCACACGGATTTCAAGTGTATTTCCTTCAGGGCTTTAGTGAAAATATTTGAGAAAAATAAATCATAAGGAAAAAATTGCTAACAGAGAAAAGGGAGACTAAAGAGGTGATTAGATCCCAGACTCTTTTGAGTTTTTGAGAAATGGTTAGCGGAACACATGCATGCCTATGAGATAATTTTTGCTTTTGTTTGAAAATGTTCTATCCACCCTCCGGCCCAACCACCCTCATTGCTGCTAACTTGTTTGTTTGTTTATCTCTACAGTGGATTTCCTTTAGTTGATTTGAACACACAGACCACCTGTCTTCAACTCATACCTTTTCTCCTCTCTGATCCTCATAACTAAAAAAATCCGGAGCGAGCACATGTATATTATACAGCCATGTTTGTATTTTTTGATATGCACCCATCAAATTTATGTGGTAGGACTAGTATAATTGATTACTGTCAAAAAAAATAGTAATTGATTCATGTTTAATGAATTGTGCCTTTGTTTATTTTGTATTATACAACATTTGCCTAAGCATTAGTTAGTTAAATAAATTTTATGTGAATTAATCAAAAAATATTCGTCAAAACATAATTCCTTTCCCAATCTTTTCCACAAAAATATGTTTGCATATCAAAAATATTCTCTTACAAAACAAATATCCAATATAAGAAACAAAAGCCACATTAAAAATTCAAAAAAAATCTAATATCCAATTACCACTCTCTGAAAAAATAATCGTAATTGTCATCTCATATCCATTCTCATTTTTTTTTTAAATCTTGGTCCAAAATAATTTTCACACTATTCTCGAGCAGCAATATATATATACACACACACATCTAATATCCAATTACCACTCTCTAAAAAAATAATCATAATTATCATCTCATATCCATTCACATTTTCCAAAAAAAATATTCTTTGTCCAAAAATAATTTTAACACTATTCTCTAGAAGCAATATATATATATATATATATAGAAATTGGATCCAACGAGTCCAATTCTTAAAATGAGTCCGTAGGGTCAACTCTCAGCCACACAATAGGTTTAGATCTGATGGATGTAAATTGGTTAGAGGATGATTGACAAATAAACATATAGCATGTATTATTGTATACTTGTACTACACTAACTGTGCGTCATCGGACATGTAAATGAGCATTAACAAACTATTAAATGTGCAAGCTTGGAGAAACATGACCCATAACGCAAACATCGTTGTCATTCTAATTATGCATCAATGTACTTCTAAATGTGCATTAACATTCGCCTAAATGTGCAGTGAATTTTTATTTTTATTTATTTGGTTTTTTTGCAATAATCTCAATTCAAAATTTTAAATATACAAATTTATTAGAAAAAATGGTATGGGTATTGTTCCGTCGTAAACAATAATATGGTGTAATCTATGATGCACGGACACTCCATTTTTGACTTCCAGGACGAGTCGGACACTACGTGGACGCAGACACGCGCCCGACACGTGTCGGACGCGTGTCCTTTTTTTCTTTTTTTTTTTTTAATTTTTGACAGGGTACACGGATCGGACACAGCTCGGACGGCGGGACGTACGGGGACACGGCACGTTTTTTCAATTTTTTATTTTTATTTTTTCAGAAAAAAAAATCAAATTTTTTTTTTACATTTTTAATTTAATATCATTTTTTATTTTACTAGGGGTTTGATAAATTATTGTGAATGAGTTTTTAATTTATTATAAAAATTATTATAATTTATTATTTATAGGAAATAAATATATTAACAATTTTTAATTATAAACGTGTCCGAGCCGTGTCGTGTCCTATATTTTTAAAAATAAGCGTGTCCTCGTGTCTATGTCGTGTCCCGAGTCCGTGTCGGTGCAACTTAGGGTGTAATTTACTTTGGCAATATTTATATTTTTTTGGGACTATAGATAGATTTCAATAGAGGAGAATTATTAATTGAGGAGAGAGAGATATAAATGACATAATTTATATTAGTTAATAATATTAATGTTCATTTAAATGTTAATTGGTACATATTTAAAAATCTATTGATGCACATTCAGAAAGACGGAGATGTATTTGTCACCCAAACCAATTTATATCATTTGCATCTAATATATTGGATGATTGTGATTTGGCCCTACGGACTCACAAGTGGACCCATGGATCCACTCCCTTAATATATATATGAAAGGATATCCAATAGCACATCTCCCAGAGATTCGCCTGCGTCGTCTAGTGCAGTATTAAATAATAAAATTAATATTTTTATATACTCATCAGCTAATGACCAGGCTGTGATAAGAACCTTAAAAGCAGCATCTTTTAGAGTCTGAAGATGCTCCAGTTTCAGCTTAAATGTCTTTATATCTTGTGCCTGATCCTTGTGGAGCTTCTTGATGACCTCTAATGCCTTTGTGTACCTTAGAAGATAATGAAAATCGCACATATACTTTCAGTTAGAACAACAAGAAATATTCCAAACAAACAAATAGTAAAGCAAGCAACAAGACAGAAAATGTATACGCCCAAAGGATTTCAAGGCCACAAAACATGTGCTCGAGGATAACAGAATATAAGTGAAATACAATGCTGTAAAAATTAATTTTTTTTCTAATTTTCTATACCAAATTATGTATAGTTTTGTCATCCATTTCAATAAGGAATGAGTTCATCAAACTATGTGTAATAATAATAATAATATAATAATAATAAGTGTCTTAAAATGCTTTAACCAACAGCCTAAGAGGCATTTGTCTCCAGCAAGAAGAGTACAAACAAAAAATCCAAGAGGTACAGAACACAACCATACAAATTCTACTTTGATGAATAGTTATGTCTACTATCACAACTTATCTTTGTAGGGAGAGGCAAACAACAAATCACTCGAGGTTCACTTAAAAATTCAGACAGCTGAATTTTGCTGAAAGGATTTAAACTTCCACAATATTAAATATCATCTCAAATGCCTAAAATATTAAGATCCCGAAAGAGATTCTTTTTTATCATTTTCTAAATTTTTAATTTATTGTTGGATATTTAACATTATATTTATATTAAATTATTGAAATGATTATTGTTTAACAAATCTTACATTATTCTATTTGGGTCAAAAACGTGTCGACCTACAAACACTAACCACCGTTAAAGGATAGAGTGGATCTAAGTCTTGAGATACACACCATGACCCCGATCCATTTCTGGAATATATCAAAATTTTAGAATCAAAATTATACGGGAGAAAAAACTTAATGCCCCCAAACTATATGACCGTTTTCACAGTTTACCATACAAAACTATTTTTTGGGACAATGCCATACGAACTATGCGCGATTTGCAGTTTGCCCTCTAAATCATGATTGTTGTGGTTTTGTGCCCAAAACCGGATGACGTGGCACAATCGGGTTGTACCACGTCATTCAGTTTTGGGCAAAAAAACACAACAATTATGGTTTGGAGGTCAAACTGCAAATTCCGCATAGTTCATATGGTGGTTGTCACAAATAATAGTTTGTACGGTAAACAGTGCAAAACCGCAATAGTCTGGGGGGCAAAATATAATTACCCAAAATTATATACATTTTATTACAATCATCATTACCATTCAAACGACATATCTATTTCTCAATATCAAAATTTACTTTTTATATCACAACACGGACATTAATGCTAGTATAGTAGCCTTGAGCCATACTCCCTTCATCAAGGATTTCACGCCCCTTCCACTTTCGCAGAATTGACATTTTCCAATATTAGCCTTAAAGTTCACATATTGCACTAATTTTACATGATATTTTCAAAAGATAAATCTAAATGTTGACCGATTCATCTTTTAAATCATTTCTTCTGACTTGAAATTTGGGAATGTTCAAACGAGGTACAGGTGGTATTACTTACAAGTCATGTATCAAAATACTTTTTGACAGATCTTCACAAAGAATATGATTACTCTAGCCATATGCAACCAAAATGTAATCAACACGAGAAAGATATTTATCTTCTCTACAATACATTGATAAAGATCGATAAAGATCTGTTAAAAGCTAAACTAGAATTAACTCAACAAAGCCTTATACCAACGATCAATGTTTTAGAAAACGAAATGCGGAAACGAGGTGTTTTGTTCGGATTAGGCGAGGTGTACACCTCAAAAAATTTCGAAAAATATTTTTAAAAAAATTCAAAAATAATAAAACTACGAAAAGTTCAACAATAACTATTATTCACCCTAATAGTTCAACAGAACAAGAATAAAACATCAAAATCAATCCTAATAAGTAACACCAAATTCATCACACACCTAGAAAACAACACAAAGCAAAAAAGAACAAAAGGAGTCCAAATTAAGTAGCAAAACAAATTCTCCTAATCATTTTATTTTTTTTAATAGAGAATCATTTGTGTGCAATGGTTTGAACAACTCGTCGTGTCTTCCATTTCAAACGCAGTACTTATTATATATGTATATATATATATATATAGAGAGAGAGAGAGAGGTAGATCATGTGAGAATAGATCTGTGTCTAAGAAATGAGAATGCTTTGTATTTTGATGATGTCATCATGACATTATATGTGATAATGATGATGTCATATATATTATTATTTTAATATTAAAAATACTTTTATTAAAAAAATAATTTACATTTACATCACCCCCTAAATATTAACAACAAAATTAATATTAAAATAAATGACATCATATTCACATATGATATTATGATGACATCACCATCCTCTAGTGGTTGAGGTTCGTTCTCATTTCTCACCAACATACCTATTCTAACCGGAACCCAACCCTCTCTCTCTCTCTCTCTCTCTCTCTCTCTCTCTCTCTCTCTCTCTATATATATATATATATATATATATTAGGGTTTTCACTTTTCAGCCAAATGTTTTAAACTTTTAGTGAGTAGACCCAAGTCTTCTATTTGACTTGTTTTATACTTTTATTA
Source organism: Phtheirospermum japonicum (assembly GCA_014905375.1). NCBI lineage: Eukaryota > Viridiplantae > Streptophyta > Magnoliopsida > Lamiales > Orobanchaceae > Phtheirospermum > Phtheirospermum japonicum. The sequence goes on from BMAC01000926.1 coordinate 175,123, forward strand.
ATAACAATAAATAAAGAAAAAAGAAAAGAGGAAATTCAAAAAAAACACTAAATTGAGGCGTCCGCCTCAGACGCCTCGAGGCGTATCCAAGTCGAGGCATCCGCCTCGACACTTTGAGGCGCACGTTCCAGATATAGGGGTCCAATCGATTTGGAATATTCCACTTCAATCAATAGAGGGAGATCGAGATTATTTTGAGGATGTTTTCAATCTAACTTTGCACCAAGTGATGACTTTTCTACATTTTAATATGCCTTATTTCTTTTCTCCATCTCTGCTTATTATATCAATATTGATGCATTAAAGAGATAACAATCTGTTGTACATAGTGCTAGTACAATCCAAAATAGATTAGTAAGAACTTCAAAAAGAGAAGTCAGAGAAAAGTACAGCAGAAATCGCATTAAGGACTTCATCTCTTACAGAACACGACATACCTAGTTGCAGAGAAGATGTCATCAAACTTCTTTTTCAGGGTTGATGGATCTTGCAAAGGCCAGTTTGCCTCATCTTGGTGGACAAATATAACATTCTCTAGAATGGCCTTGGATACCCCCATCAGAGCAGGAATTTCTCGATCCATATCAGCACATCGATAGCTCAGGCAAACTTTCTGTCACTTGGCAACATAAACTTCATGAGACTAGATCTCAATTTATTAACTTGTAATAGTCTTGTAATGAGACACGAACATGACTCACCAGTCTATCAAGAATATTAATAACCAGACAGGACAGAAGTATAAGAAATGCACTGCTAATATCAGCCTATTATGATACGAATACTAAATGTTCACATAGGGCAAAAAATTGAAAATACAGTGGTTATATTGGATGGACAAACCAAGAATTGCATGAACAAAGATACAAAAAAAAAAAAACTGTGGTTAGAGGATCCCTGATGCTTGAAAAACTACATATACCTCCTAGTACTAAACTTTGAAAAATAAATATTTTGAATGAAATGACTAGATTGGTCTCATTAAAATTAAGGATAAAAAGAAGATTTTGTCAAAATATCACTATGCAGAATCGCTACTTTCTCCTCCGTTTCCAGTTTCCACACCCCCAACCCCCGGAAAGAAAAAGAAAATAGAAAACCCTACTGAACCAAATTTACTTTGGATCAACAATCAGGTCATGTGCCTCCCTCAATCTCTCCATCTCGCTCCTGCAAACATCCTTCTACAACCCAATTTACTTTGAATCAATCACACAAAATCATTGATATTACGAGGAAAAAAACTGCAGGTGTGTGCTATACAAATCATGGATTTTGGAGCATTAGTGTGTGTGTGTGTGTGTGTGTGTGTATATATATATATATATAATTCCAAATTCAAGATAAGGCTTTACTACCCTTTTTTTAAGTCCCCAACAGGTTTTATCAAGTAATCAGGTTTACCTCTTTGCTTGGATGATACTTTCCAAAACGGTATGCGTAGAACAGCAGAACCCAAGTCTCACTTTTATGTTATTCTCTACAGCTGTGTTTACTTTACAAATTTCACGTTTTCATTGCCTTCAAATTAGTTACTTTTATAATCATTATTTGCCACGGCCCATCCTTTCTAATCAATGTAAGCAACTGAACCGCCCACTTTCCATCTGTCACTATCCTTGTTACTATGTACAATACTAAAGCTTCAACTTATACATAAGCCTGCATCTGAACATTTCATAAGTAAACACGGTCTCAGAAAGCACATTGAGCGAAACCAGAAAATGCCTGACAAAACTACCACCAGAAGATCTATCAGAAAAGTACACATTCTATGACCCTTCTGTCAATGATTCCATTCAATTTTATATGTCAAAAGATTACATTCCACCGTTTCCCAGCGACACTTTAAAGCTTGCATTTCCTACATCTAACAACAATGTTTCTCCATAACACAGTTTTACAGAAATAGCACTGACCCCATTGGAAAAAAAGGGCGACATTACTCAAGTATTTTCCCTATAGAAGGTGTTACTGATTGTCCACCTCCCTTAAAACTCCACGGTTCATACAAACCACTCTTTCCCATCCTTGTTTTATAAGAAAAGATCATCCCACAAACCAAATGGACTCAATGCCTCGTAAAGGTTAATAGCCAGCTCACATAACTGCAAAAGCTAAAACTGAGTACTAACACCTTTTAAGTCAAAATGCTCACAGCTACTCATTAGCCTCTGAAACCTACTAGCCCTCTCTTCCTAAGATAAAGAAATGCATACTTCAGTTCTGAGGCATCTGTCATGTTCTCTATGATTTTATAAGATACAATTAGTGGATAAGACATCCACAAAAGATTTAACAAAACCTGAATTGAATCAACATAGAGCTAGCCTCCAATCTCAATCAAATCCTTAACAAAAAATGCTTGAACTTATCCTAACACTCGAAAATCGACACTCCGCTGTCGTTAAAAAATCTATAGTTCCTGTTTCTTTTCAATCATAAAGACCAACATACAACAGGGACAATCATTCTCCATAAAGTGATAAAATTATTCCTTTACACCCCAAAACCATCCTAGATCAATTGTATAGGAATCCAAGCACACCAGGAATTTACCGGACCAAGCCAAGTTCATTAAGGATCTTGGACCGTATCACCATAATTGTCTCACAAAGAAACAATACACGAAAATGTGTTCTTGATTATCCTAATTATGCCTGTACAGTACACACCAATCTGGATGTAGAAGAATACATAGGATTCTCCTCCGCACAACATCACAAGTTGGTAACATAACCAAAATCACCAACCACGAAAACACTTGAACCTTTATGGTACTGACACTTTCTAAATATTTCAAAAGAGAGCAAAAGGAGGAAACAAATTGGGAAAACAGAGAATTACAAAAAGATTTACATGAAAAAATGCCCAATGGATCACGGCTTCACCTCCTTATATCTTTTGCTCCCTCCTCCAGATTCACACCCTCTAACAACCCAATAATGTTGCCAAATCAATCATTTTATGGAATCTCTCAAATTGAGATGAAAATGAAAATAACATAATAATGGCATATTACCATTATTCGGAGTGGAATGAGAGTTTGAAATACGAGAATGAACAAATGAGCTATAGGCTTTTGAAATGAAGATATGTTTCCAAGGATGGAAACAATTCAGAAAAGGGTTAAGTGCACTTTGTTCCAAACTATAGCTATTTTTGCACTTTCTCCACTAAACTTTGAGAAATACATATTCTATCATATGAATTACATAATTAGTTGCACTTTACCCTTGGACGAACCAAAAGTTGACAAGTGTCAGCTCATGATAGGACGAAGTCAGCTCCCAGTGGATTACATGCAAAATATTCAAAGTTGGGCATGCGAAAATGTAATTTCCAAAGTTTTGTAGGCAAAGGGCAAAGTCCACTATAGTTTGCCGAGACAACAGAATCATCCCGTCTGGAAAAGAGAGAGAGAGAGAGAGTTTATCCAAGCCAATAATCCTCCCAAAACCTTACTATGTGCCCCCTTTAACAGATAATTGAGATATCCACTAATTAAAGGAAATCTAAATACAACTCCTAAATGAATATCCCTGTACTCCTAAAATTTGTCCGGCAGGCTATGTGCACACTAGTTCGACGCGTGGTTATGAAAGCCCAAAAACATGTAATTTAAGGCAACGCGCTTGCAGAGTCACCAAAGTGAAGCTCCAGCATGTAAACAAAATCTGTGGTCCTACACTAACAATGCACAGAGAAACACATGCACCACTAAAAATATTTGCAAAGAACCTTAAAAACTCATGGCTGGTCTCACAAATTTCATAGCAAACAGATAATAACATTATATACATTACGCTAAATAAATGCATCGAAAGGAACATGTTATCAGTAAAAGGTAATTCCTAACGGTACTTCTTGTTCTTCATTAACTGCCAGTGACTTTTACCTCTCCAGTCTGAGGATTTAAGGTCTGGAGCACAGACTCGATTGCCTTGTACTCCATCTTGGTAGCCTTTTGGGTAAGCTGAAATGACCTTATGCAGACCACATCCTTCCTTGCTGCTGTCTTAAACCTCAGCTTTATCTGCCCTTTTGTCTCCGTCTCTCCTGCCACCTATAAGCAAAATCATCAACAAAGGTTACATAATTACAAATGCATTATTTACAATTTTTTCATAAATAAATAAACATATATAAAGATAAAACAAAGTAAACACCTTGGGGTCATGAACAAAGCTGTGACCGGACCTTGCATTTGGAGGTAGCTCGCCCGTGCAGGCTACTTTCAAGCACTCAATTATAGTCTACAAAAAAAATAGATATATTGATTCAATACTTCTGAAATGGAATTTCAGTAAATCATCCCACAGCCAAAAACTTCAGAAACTTGGGGGGAAATGGAGAGTGTGAAACCTACATTGGCACAATGAAGGAGACTGGGGTGGTTCAATCCCTTTTTATGAGTTGAAATATAAATATGAAATATAATAATAAATTGAGTGATAATACTCCGTGTGCACCACAATATACAAAAACACAATACTTCAACACAAGTATTCATTCCTTTCCAGATAGCAAAGACCAAAAAAAGATAATCAAGTACGCCTTCTAATACAACATGTACAAGATTGAGAGTTCCATATGGAGAGAGGGAGAGAGAGAGAGAGAGATTGGAAAGCTTATCACAAAATGCAGAAAAGAAACAACAAAATGTTACATACAATATCACGATGTGCTGATGGTTCTCACAAATAAGAATCATCAGCTTTGCCAGAGATTTAAGCAATTAAATGAGGGTCAACTGCAAAATTTACAATGTTGTGTGCTGCAGTCTTTATTTATAGCTAACAAATTCATGCATAGCCCAGTAAAATATGGACGTCTTCCCGTGTATAATATGTGGGATATGAATCCAAGAACATTTTATTTATATTTGGGAACAGCAAAAGTTAGTTTAAGCACAATATACATCGCGGCATGACCGTTATTCCTTAGAATCATCAACAGAAGCATATTTCAAGCTTCTTATGTGTAATATGTATGACTGGTATCAGCACAATTATATGCAAAGATTACGCTTGAAAGGACTGAAACAGTTACCATTATATGCAAAAATCACTTCTCTATATATGAGCAAAATGATGCTACCCAAACTGTGAACTGAAAGAAGGCACAACCATTATGATGTTAAATTGGTCCCAACGTAAAAGAAACGAGGACATCAGTTTCGATGCATACAAATGACACAATGCAAAACACCTATACAAAGAAGAAAAAGAAAAACAATAGGAATGAAATTACTGTTTTCCCGGCACCGTTGGACCCAACGATGAGAGTCAGGGGCTTGAAAAAGGTGATCACGTTCTTGTTTTCCGGGTCGAAACTCCGGATACCCTTTATCAGCATTTTATCAACGGTACTCATCTTTTATTTATTTTTTTAATCCCTTCTCTCAAATTTCTTCTGCTTCTCTTACTGATTTTTCTACAAAGGAGACAGAATAGAAAGCAAAAGTGTGTGATTGGCCATGGAGGCCTAACAATCGCGATTAGAAAATGGGTTTTCAATTGGAAATGGGGAATAAATGAAAATATACAGAGTGAAAGAGTAGGGTTTAAGAACTGAGAGTGGAGTAGATGTGGAAAAGGGCGGGGAGACACGTCCGGTTCTGCTTTCTCCGGTTTTGTACGTTTCCCGACGTGGCAATTTGGCTTCTTTTTTCTTTTTCTTCTTTTTTTTTTTTTTTATTTGTACAATTTTGGCAATTTTAGTGGTCCACTAATATGATGTTTATTTATCAAAAAAAAGATTGATTGCTTAAGCATATTCAATTGGACGACGAACACTTTTAGATAATCTCCTTGCTATAGTTTTGACGTGATAAAAATTAGGCATATCAATAATTTAAAAAGTGTATAAATAAATCATTCTCCAATGTATAATGTCGTGGGTACTATTATAGTGACGTGGAAAAAAAAACTTCAACAGTGTCGAGCTCTCTATTTGATATTCGAAACCATGTTAAACAGCCTGACTCAGCATATAATCTACATAATTCGTGAGCGCACGCATCTCAAAATATTGGGAAAAAAATTTGCGATAACTTTTTAGGGGAAAAAGATTTATATCCTAATTTTTAGTTATTTATGAATTCAGTTTTATTTTGTTATTAATTAAAATAAATTCCACATGTAGTACGTTGACATCATGCATTTGAAAAATATTTTAGGATAAAAAAATGGGACTTTTAACACTAATCTATGTGGATAAACATTGTATTTTTTGAGTGACATCTGTTAAAAATTATCTACTTTCAAAAGCGTTGACATGATAAAAATTAGTCACATCAACAATTTAAAAAGTGTATAAATAAATCGTTCTCCAATGCATAATGTCGTGGGTACTGTTATAGTGACGTTGAAAAAAAATTCAACAGTGTCGAGCCCTCTGTTTGATATCCGAAACCATGTTAAACAGTCTAACTCAGCATAATCTACATAATTCCTGAGCGCACGCATATGAATTCAGTTTTACTTTATTATTAGTTAAAATAAATTACACATGTACAAAATTAAGTACGTTGACATTATGCATTGGAGAAATATTTTAGGATCAAGATTTGGTCATTTTAACACTAATTTATGTAGATAAACATTGTATTCTTTGAGTGACATCTGTTGAAAAATATCTACTTTTAAAAGCGTAGCATTGGAGATGCTCTTAACCCAATCCAACTCAACCCAATACAGTTCGACCCACTAACTTATCTATCTCATCCGCCCACGGTATTATTAATAAAAGAAAATTCACTCGTCAATGTTCTTCTTCCCACCCTCTCTCTCTCTCTCTCTCTCTCTCTTTCTCTCTCTTTCACTCTCCTTCTTCACGATTACATGCACCATCACGAACCAACTATCTTACACAAACGGCGTGAGGATGCGAACGGCGCAAGGAAGTGACAAAAGGGGTTGTATCAGATGGATGACGGAACTTAGTTCCTATTTGGGATTTGGCGTGAGGGTTTTGCAATTGGCCGTGTGTTCGGGCTCAGTGGTTTTTGGTGGCGTGTGATTATTGCAACTGAAATCTAAAATGACTTGTAATTCGCTGAGTGTGCCTAATTCAGGTGGGATTGGGCTGATTAGATTGTTTTTCGAAAGCCTGAGCTCGATAAGATTCTGACATCGTTTGATTAATTTAGAGATTGTGCCGGATAGATTGTTTTTCTCGAGGTTAAAGAGGTTGAACGAAATGAGATTACCATTTTTTGGTGGGATCGAGTTATAATATGTTATTGTGAAGGGAAAGCATGAGCATTCCTGAACAGTTTCCATTTTTTGCAGGTATGTGATGCACTGAAGGTGTTCGACAAAAGGTTCAGCTCACCTAATTCCTGCATTTTTCCTAACCACATTGGTATTTTCCCAGAAAACCGACTATTGATCAGCTGAAGGTGACGAAGATTCATCAGGCCTGAAAGCTCGGTGTTCATCTAGCCCGTCAGACTATTGAACGATAAATCAAGAAATTGAAGCTCTTTGAGACTGCTAAACTCGGAAGGTATGTTCCTGGTGAGGGCATTATAGGCAAGACGAATACGTGTGACATCCGAACGGAATGATCTTCTAAACTCACATTGATCGGATGACCCTGCCGGATAGACCTACTGGACTAACATCCGGTCGGATGGATCTGACATCCGACCAAATTGGCTGACAAAGACCCCCATCCGGTCGGATTCTTCTGACCATTCGGCCGGATGCAAGAGTTACAAACTCAGAATTTCATAAGATTTCCAGTTACGCAAGCAATGAAGGAGGCTTTGAGGCTACAAAAAGACCATGGATTATCACATGTCACAATCGGCCATCTTGGAGACATCCATGACCTATCACATATCTTAGGGAAGGATTCTTAATACATTATAGCCCTCGCGACAATTCAATCGGTTTCGTTAGTTGATCATTCGCCTTGAGAAGCGCAGTAATCCGGAGTTCGTGACTAGCTTTGGGGTTTATTGCAAGAGTATATCTTCTCCGGAATCGCTGGAGATAGTATAACTTTCATCATTCAAGTTGATCGTACTCTCGTTCGGAATTAGTATGTCCTAAAACTCTCATTTATTTCATAGTTGTGAATCTTTCGGTTGTTTATTACTTGTTTTGATGTTTGGTTCTGGAATAATAAGTATTTGTTTTGGAGAATGAAATCACTTAATTAGTTTTACACATGCTTCGTGTTGGTTAATTAGTTTGATATTAATCTTGCTTTTATTGGGTTTTTAGTTTGGTAATTGATCTTAAATAGAATTGTGGTTTGTTAATGCCTTTCACATGTTCGGTTATATGCATGAATGATAATTGGTAGTTTAATCTTCTTGCTAAGTTTCAAATAGCTTATAAATTTGTTTATAAATTTGTTGTTAAGTCCTTGCAAAGAGATTGACACTCTCATTGCAAGATTAGTTTTAAAGTCTAGTTTGTTAAAACAATCAAATCAAAAAAAACCTTTCGATCGTGTGTTTAGAATTAGAATTTGTGATTTTCGTTATAATAAACACGTCGATTCCGTATTTCCACTCATCAAGAGAATCGACTCGGTTTAATTTGTCAGTCTACAGTGACCCCGTTCTCTTGCGGGCGAATTTGTTTCAAAACGTGGACGTGCATTGTTCAACTTGATTTTAATTTTGAAAGAGGAAATAAGTTTCGACTCAGTTATGCATAATAACATTACAAATAACTGTAGAAGTATTACAAATACAACTAAAAGTATCATATTTCTAGGTAATAAATAACCACTATAAAAGTATTATAATCGAGTATAAAAGTATTACAAATTTGAACTAATAGTATCACAATTCCAAGTGACAGTATCACTTAAAGGTATTATAATTTTGAAAACTTGCTCATTGATGGGTTCTGTTTTTAAATAAAATATCAGTACAAATACCAATAATTATGAAATGCACTCTCCACTATCTCTGAAAGTTTCATTAGACTAAACACCTTACCCGATGTTCCTTTAAAACATCATCTTTCCCGTGTACAGAAGAGACAGCCTCAATAATCAAAAAACCAGACAAAACAACAACCATTGTACCCAAACAGTCCACAACAAGCAATTCCTCTGTCGAGTAACGTGTTATCACTTTGTTCGTTTGAACTAACATTGCCTTCTTTAGGAAACCAGTGGTGCAGGAGGCTATAACTAGGGTGTAAATTCTAGAAAATACGTGTCACAACAACAACCTTATCTGGTTATTTCTTGATCCACCTGGATACCAAAAGGTTACGAATCCAGCACCCAATTGAATTGCAAATAAGAGAAGGCAACTTAGGCCCAACCATGAGTGGAGACTATAGAAGTTATCGATTCCTTTTTCAATTATAAACTTCCAAGCAGCCCACAATATGCTGGACTCAAACAAAAAGCCATAAATTGCAAGGAAGGATGAACAAGTTTTTTGATGCTTTTTGTTCCTGACATGGTCTTGTGTGCTGGCATGGCTTCACCATTATGAAGCACTAGACCGAAAACAATTAACACATGAGGAGCGTTAAAAATGTGATCTGTTTGCAGTTGTCTGTGCCGATAGGTTGCCACCCGAGAACTGTGTGGCCAAGTGATTCAGCCACCTACAATGTAAATCAGACCAATATTTATTTTTTTATCAAAAACGCAATGAAGAACAGTAACAAAGTATCAAAAGTATAATCTTTAAACATTAAATCACCTTTGCAAATACAATTTTCGTTCCCTTCGATTGTCAAAAATAGGTAAGGAAAACACTCCAACTGTGTATTTTCCTGGTGCATGTAGCTCAAAGACATCATCTTTAACGAGAGAGTATACAATGGACCTAGGTGCACCCTGTAATTTAGTTTATCATCGCATATAACTTACATATATCATCACATATAACTAGTTCATATCATCACATAAAACTGATACATATCATCACAAATAATTGAAATTCTAAATCTAAAATCCTAAAAAAAAAAAAAAAGCGAAAACAAAAAAATTAAACTCTAAAAATGGGAAATTAATCCATAAAATGAAAAACTAAACCCCAAAATTTAATATTAAACTCTAAATCCTAAATTTTTATCATATATTATCACATATAACTGACACATATCATCACATATAATTAACACATATCATCACATATAATTAACACATATCATCACATATAACTGATAGAATGATAGATTCTTGTCGGGACCCTAAAATAGAAAATTAAATAATAAAAATAAAAACTAAACCTTAAAATGAAAAATTAAACCCTAAAATAGAAAACTAAACCCTAAAGTGTAAAATTAAACCCTAAAATGGGAAAGTAAACCCTAAACTCTAAATACTTGTCACATATCATCACGTATAACTATCACATATCATCACGTATAATTGTCATATATCTTCAAGTATAACTAAATGATAATAAATTTTTACAGGGTGCACCTAATAAACTGTCATCTTTAACAGCCTGATAACAAAAAATAGGGAATTCAGAAATTTGATATAAAATTTTAGTTCACCTTAAAAAATGTTATATTTGCGTAATTAGGCTCGATAAAGATAAATCAATTACCCGATTAATCGAGCAATTAAGGCCAAAGAAGTTAAAATGCAACTCCAATTGAAGACTTATTCATCTATGAAATAGCAACAAGTAGCGAATTAAAATTGAAATAAACCACCAAGAAATTTGATCATGATTTTATTTTATTTACATAATTAAATCGAAATAGCAACTAAAGATTATACAGGAAATTAAAAATGAAACAAACAGCCAAATTGAATGTTCCAACAAAATACAGGAATTTAAAAAAAAAATTAGTACCTGAATCATCAATTTGAGTCAAAGTTTCTGCTTCAGTTTTTTGTGTTCTCAATTTCCCCATTCACCGTTTTTAATTTTATAGAGTTTGTGTTCCCAATTTCGTTTTGATATCATTTTTATTCCAAAACTAATTTGGTTAAAAATTAATTTCACCTTCTTTCATTTTCTGATTCAATAGTCCTCCGATTTGAAGGCACCGTTGTTGGAGTTACGAATTTTCTAGAGGATGGAGATAGAGATGGGGGAGTCGAGGGTGTTTTGAAGATAAAGATGTTTTTTTTTTTTAATTCAGGGTGTATGAATCGGGTGTTGTTCTCAGGCCTTTCTCACGTGAGCAGGGTGGGATCCTGGGTCTGTGTGGGTAGCGAGATGGTGGGATCCTGGGTCTAGGTGCGTAGCGAGATGGGTCCAGTTCAATTTCAAAATGGTAAAATGTGACCGCATTCTATGAGACCGGTCTTACAGGAGACCTACTAAATGCACATATATATTTAAGGTTAATTAATAGAGAGAAAAGATAAGATGATTATTTTAATATAATAAATTTGAAAGATATGTTGATTGAAGGTGGGAAATATCTTTGAGATTAGGTTTGGCTATGATTCTCGCTCCCCCGAGACAGAAAAATAGAACCAAAACTAGAGTTTTACGGTTCTTTCATTATCTCGGTCCGATTTTAACCAAAATTATTTTTTAAATTATTACTTATATTTTAGATAATATTTTTAACTATATATATATATATATATATATATATATATATATATATATATATATATATATATATAATTATATATAATTATATATAATTTATTATATTATTTGTAAATATTATATACGTATGTATGTATGTATAAGAACTATCAATTCTGTTTCAGGTTTTGGAACTCGGTTTCATTTGGCCAGGTATATGTAAGATGAGAGAGAGATAAACAAATAAAAAAAATAAAATAATAATAATAAGGCAAATATTTGTGATGAATTTGACTTGTCCAACTCATTTATTTAATTGTAAATTTAATAAACAAATAGCATTCAACATTCCTCATCCAATTCTTCTCTTCTCTCACTGTCCACTATCGTCACGGACACCATTCACTGGTGGTAGAACTCAAAAACGACGACATTATTTGAACCAACTCCCTGTGCTCGTTGCAGTACAAAAATCGGTTTCACGATCTAACATCTCGTTCGGCTGCAAATCGCTGGTAAAGCTAATTACCTGTCCACTTGTACTCCAATTCTACAATAGTCCGTCGCACCAATTTCCAATCGCCAACCATGGTTCAACTCAATTTGTTGCACTCTACAATACTGCTCGTTTAATTTTTGAAATTGATGCGGGGTTTTTACTAACGTGGTAATTGCATCGGAACACGGTGGTGGAGGAATTGTAGAGGGTGGTGGTCGGAGGGTTTAGCTGAAATTAGTAGAGATAGTTTTCAAAATCTGATATTTGAGAAATGAATTTCCTAAAAATTCTTATTACTAATTGAATTGTGCCTTGAATAAATTTGAACTCTATAAAACATATTTGGCATATTTGAGGTCACTAATTATTCAGGAGTTTATTATTAGGTGAATGCAGTGTTGGCTAACTAAGTTCTCGATTTATCATAGTTTGAGTGTTGTAGTCAATAAGCTTTTTAATGTTTATGGTATTATGATTTTGGCTCTCTAATCAAGATTTAAAACCATAAACCTCGTTTGCAGCAATAACATTGATCAATGATAGCAATGTTATTTGCGAAATGATTCTGTTGGCTTTTCTCCATGACAAACGCAACAACACCTATGTTGTTGTTTTTTATAGTTAGTTTTGTTTTAATTTGAAAACTTTGGTCATAATAGTAAAAATGTTAACCCAGAATCTTAGAAAAACAAAGAGACAAATGGACAAAAAATTAAGACAAAACATTCAAAAGAGATAATAATAATAATAATAATAATAATAATAATAATAATATCACATCCTTAAATAAGAGTATCACACGGTTAAAGTATCCCACCACACTAAACATATCACAAAACTTATATTAAATTCATTTCTTCATAACAGTATCACAAAGTTACTTAAAAGTACTAGATGTTCGATCAAAAGTATCACAACTATTTATGTATAATAAGTTTGAAAACAAAACTAAAACTACATTTTTTTTTTACCAATGAATCAAAGTGATAAATCAAAGACACTGAGATAAATCAAATCACTTGTTGTCGTATTGCAACCATGACATAACATTAATAGATTCATAAAAGAACCAAAAGCTAGCAAATATAAAACTTACACCATCAACCATATGAAAATGACTACACAGTTGCTTTCATCTTCACCCTTTAAAATAATCTCTAATTGGTGATGGCATAAGCAACATAGATGATTCAATGGATATAACCAAAAAGAGTTAATATTAAGCAATTTCATAACTCAACCCCATAATAAAATTTGAGGAAAACACCAAGCGAAGGCCTAAGAATGGCCATGAGAATGACAATGAAATTTATCATCTAATTTGCCAATTTTCTCCTTCTATATGATTTCCAAGAAAAAATGAGAAAAAAAAATCTAAATAAAGTTTTGAAAAATATCAAACAGAAAAATAGAAGATCTCTTGAGATGCCAAAATTGGTGCCTTAAAGCCAGACCCTTTACTTGTAACTGATTAATCTGAATTACTACATTTTCTGAATTGGAATTTTTCCTTTGATACTGTTCAATACCTTGGGTTTTTTGAGCTAAAATCTTTGCTTGTAATCAATGTGTCATCTAAAAAAACTCAATTGTTACATACGTGTACATACAGTAGTAAAAATAGTATAAAATATCAAAAAATATCATCAAAGAATCACACGATAACAATAAAGTATCATCAAATCATCATACACAAATTTGAAACACAAATGTCAAACAAGCATTACCCTGGATTTCTTACATCTCGTATTCTCCACAGTAAAACTACAATTATGGCGACATTTACCATTTTTAGTTTGCATTAAATTAAACACTTAATTCGATCATAAATATTAAAAATGAAACAAAAAATAATCAATATAAACTAGGTATTGAACCAAACTTTCAACTCAACCTTTATGTACATATGAACCCAATCATTATAGACAAATTGAACACCGTACAAAAGTACCTCGTATCATTAGTCTATCACCCACGACAAATTTTTACTTTTATTCCATGAATACAAAATGTCCAAGGAGATTCATATATCAAAAGTGATTTCCTATAATTACAGATAAACATGAATCTAAAAGCATTTATATTCCTTCTTCTAAATTGCTTTCATTCACCATCACAGCCATTTCCCGGACCCCACTAGAGACTCCACCCTTGAACCCAACCCTCATAACCCCACAACAAACCACATGTTCATACGTGAAAACATTCACATGCATACTTCGTAGAGTCCTAAGTGATGACGAGATGGGGCACCTCCCCTTCCGGCGGCCATGACATAAAAGAATGAGAGGCAGGATTTGAAATTGTGGCCGTGTGGAGTGAGGCATGGGGATTTAAATGATGGTGGTCAATCAAATCGAATTTTAGTGCAATGAACTGCCTTTTTTCGTAAATCAGTTTTAACGAAAAAATAGATTTAATCGGAGATTTGAATTCAATGAGGCTGGTAGATCATGAATACGATTTGGATCAGGAATGAATGCGACGAGGAAAATGGTAGTTAGTTCTGAAAAGGAGCGATGGTCGACGAGGGAGTCCCATTTTCACGCATGTGTGTATGTAACGATATAGAAAATAGATGACAGGAAATAAGTGTCCTATTCTTTTTCTTTATCATTTTATTAATAATTGAGTGGGGCGAGCGGGGCGATGCACGTATAAGTATTTGAGTTAGTTTATGTAAATGGTAAAAAGTGGTCTAATAGTATGAGATCGATCTCACATGTGTCCTACTTTAATAATAATATAGTCTTGGAAGATGTGTATATATTGGTGTATTTATGGACTTAGAACGGGATACGATATAATATAATTGAAGAAAATTTGAGATATTTGATTTGAAAATAATTAAAACTAGATAGATTTAGGAACTCATTTTTTTCTATACATGTCTGGAATGGAATTTTGAATTAGATTATGGCATTAAAAAAGTTATTTTGGTGGCGTCTTCATTTTAAACTTATAAATACTTTTTAATATTTGTTTATGTATAAAATTTATTTGAACTTCCCTTTTTTATTGATTTTACATATTCCCTCCGATCCACTTTAATTGCCACTTTAGAGATTTAATTTTGTTACAAGTTAGTTGTTGTTTTAGAAATTCTTACCACTTTATTTCAATTTTGCCACTACTCATTTTAAGAATTCAAGACACATATGGTAGCATGACAATTACGAGGAAAGAGATGAGAGAGATTAATTATAAATATTATTAATTAATTAAGTGTATATTAGTCATATCGTGTTCCTTGATTATTGAAGGAAACTATTAAATGATAATTAAATATGAAGAAAAGTATTGAAGGATTTTATAAACATTGAGTGCAATCTCATGTCTATTGGTGAGGTTTGGTGTGTGTGTGTGTGTGTGCGTGCGTGCGTGTGTGTGTGTATACACACATACTAGTTTAACACCCGTGTATTACACGGGATTTATAAAAAATTAAATATAAAAAATATTTGTGAAAATAATAAATTGAAAAGATGTGTTCTCATGCCCTGTTCAATTTATTAATTATTATAATTATTAATTAATATCATATTTTAATATTTAAATTAAATTCATTAATAATTATATTTACATACTTATAAAAATTCAAATGATATCATATTTTCAACCCTTCTATGATCTATTAATTAATTATTATTAACTTGTTTTATATTTTTATGTTTAGATTAATTTTATTAATAGTTATAGTTACATACTTTAATAAATTCAAAAGGTTTCAGTCATACTTTCAAGACTTCTCGCATTGTGATATTATCTAATAAATATAAAATAATTATTATTATATAATTTTATTTATATTTGGATTGAATTTATTACTAATATTTAGTTACATACTCCAATTATTACAAATATATCATAATTTACATATACAAATATAAAATTTTAAAAATAAATTGTTTCAACTTTTATTATAAATATAATTTATTTAATTATTTTCATAAATAAGTTTTTTTTGTAATTAAAATTACTTCATATGTAATTTGTCTTTTAATTAAAATAATTAATTTAGATTATAAGCAACTGAAGCACTAAAACCTTTTATTATCCAAGCGAAGCATACGAAGCAAACACATAAATTAAGAGGACTTTGGATTAATATATACATGTTTAACACCCATGTATTACACGAAACTTATAGTAAGATAAATATACAAAATATTTGTGATAATTACATAATTTTAAATTTAAAATAAAAATTAAAATAATGTATTCTCAACCCGTGCCTTGTACATGTCCAATTTATTTACTAATTACTATAAATATTACATAATTTTGTTAATTCATTAATAATCTTAGTTACATATTTATAAAAATTCAAAATGTGTCACATTCTAAACCCGTATCTAATATCTATTTTATTAATTATTATTATTAAATCATTTTATATATTAATGTTTAGAATAAATTTGTTAATAATTATTAGTTACATACTTTGAGATATTCAAAATATGTTATATTCTCAACCTTTGTCGCATTGTACTGGTGTGCAATCAATGTTTATTAATTATTAGTATATGATTTGATGTTTTTATATTTAGATTGAATACATTACTAATACCTAGTTACATACTTAGATAATTATAAATAACTCATATTTTACCTATATAGATTATTTGAAACTCCAAAAAATAAAGTTATTTTAATTCTATTATCAATAAAACTTACATAATTATTTTCATAATAAATTTGTTTTTTGTAATTAAAATTATTTCATATGTAGTTTGTCTTTTAATTAAAATAAATAATTTAAATCTTATCTACTGATTATATATGATTTATCTTTATCTATATTTTTATATTATGAGACTCAAAATAAAGTATTGAATAAGGAAAAATATAATAAAAGAATTAAATTAGATAAGATATAATAAAAATAAAAGTATTAAATTAGGTAATATTAGGTTCGGATGACACATAAGTAAATGAAGTACCAGAATTTTTTAATTGTCAAACAAGGTATACGAAGCTGACATATAGGTTATGAGAATTTTGCATTAATATATAAGGGTGATATATATATATGGAGTAGCTAATGTGAGAACCATCCCTGGTGTGGAAACAAGAGACAAATCTCAACCTTTAATTAAATGAATTTGTACGTCTATTATTAATTAAGATTATAATAAACAGTTTTTTAATATGGAATGTTATGGCTTGAATACTCAAGGTAAAGGTATTATGGTATTCTTTGTGGAGAGATAAATCAATGAATCCTTGATGATTAAATTTCCTTTCTAACTATACTCCATAAAATGTAAGCAGTGTGTCGCGTAAGTAGCAGTGCAGTTCATTGCGTAAGTAAATAGTCTTAGTTGTTATAAGTAGCACAAACACATGGGGGAATTGTTTTCACTTGAATTAAACTCTCTCTCTATCTATCTATCTCTCTATATATAGGGTTGGGTTCAAATGATAACCCGTCATTATATGTGAACCTAGTGACTCATCTTGACAATTAGATTGGATAATTTTGATGGTTGAGATCATGACATGTCAGCATGGTAATAATGTAAAAAAATACATTAATTAATTAAAAAGGGTATTTTGGACATATATCAACGTTTACAGAGCACTACATTGTTCTTTAGAAAGCACAATAGATTAAGAAAAAAAACACTACGATTGTATACAAAAAGTATCGCAAGTTTTGTCTATAAACTGCAAATTCAAAATTTTGAAATAAAACTCAAATCTTCAACAAACCATAACTTTTTCAATTTTTATTCGTTTTGAATGATATATCAAATTAATCACATTCTCAAGATCTACAATTTAAGATACATATTGCATGTTTTAAAACGTAAAAATATATATATATATATAATTATAATATATATATATATATATATAATTAAATTAAAAAAACTGGATAGTAAAAGCATCGCACATGACTGATTTTAGCACTACAGTACTGTATAAAAAGCACAATGAATCTTGACATAATTGCACTGTGCAATATTTGGAGTGCTTTTTTTTATATTGTTACGGTGCTTTTGAACTACACTAAACACTGCTTTTTTACAGTGGTGGTGGCACACTGTTGAATACATACATATTTCTTAGTATTAATTAATTAATCAATCAAAGCTTAGCAAAAATGGGTTTTCTCTTCAGGCGCTGGGCTGATATTGCTTCCTCTAAATCAGAGGATACCATAACTCCAGAGTTCCATGTAACAACATAATCCAGCCCTTGCTCCAATGTCATGTCTCTGCTTTTTATCAGCACTCGCTTCGTTCCGATTACAGCAAGTGGAGACTTTGCAGCGATACAAAATCAACCCAATAACCAAAACAACAATAATTAATCAACAAATCCAAATTTTCCTCTTTTTTTCAGAGAAATAAATAAATTATATATTACCCTACCCTGAGCAATTTCGGTCACCCCTTTGTCCAAGTCTTCCTTATCGCTAAAAACCCTAGTGACGAGACCCAGCTCCTTGGCCTCCGAGCCCGAGAACGTACGGGCCGTCAAAGCCAGCTCCATAGCACTACCATACTCTCTCCTCTCCCTCCAGCCGTCCCGGCCGGCGTTCGCCTCCACCGCCGCGTTCCTCCCGACGAACTTCACGATCCTCGTGCACCACGCGTGGCACACCCTGACGCTGGGCCTGGGGACCAAGAAAGCGAAGGTGGTGTTATTCATGTTCGAGTCCGAGGGCACGAGGGCGGCGGCGGAGATACCGCTGGGGGAGGTGAAAAAGAGGCTGATTAGGGGGATGAAGGGGCACGAGATGACGCGGTTCAAGTTCCGGAAAGGGTGCGTCACGTTCTATGTGTACGCGGTTAGGAGGTGCGGCGATCCGGGCTTCTTGTGCGCCGACGATCTCAGGACTATTTTGCAGTCGGTGGCAGCGTTCAAGGATTTCCTTGACCACACTGCGATGCTCGCCAAAGAGTTTGGATTTGGAGAATAGATGGGGATTGGGGGAGAGACAGGGAAGGGACGGAATAGGTTTGAAATTAAATTGATTCAGAGGTTTATGTAAAATTACATAAACACCCTTTCCTACCATATAATTAATTTAATAAAATTAAAAAAATAGAAAATATTTGGTCCACACACATTATTAGATCTAAGGTCAGGATTAGTCCCTAGGTTC
>BMAC01000926.1:194532-233565 GCA_014905375.1 Phtheirospermum japonicum
ACATATAATGACGGGTTCTCATTTGAACCCAATCATATAACATATAATGACGGGTTCTCATTTGAACCCAATCATATATATATATATATATGGGTGGGTTCAAATAGAACCATGTCAATATATGCGAACTTGTGAACTAGTGCTTTTATTATATACCAGCAGTGCTTTTATTATACAATCACAGTGCTTTATTAATATTTTCAGTTATATACACCAATAGTGCTTTTATTATATAATACTAATACTTTTAATTAAATAAGGAAATACACAACAAATTTGATCCATCCATTTAATTAGATCTAAGTCCTATAATTGACCCTAGGTTCACGTATAGAAATATGGTTCTCATTTGAACCTAATCCTATATATGTATATATATATATGGGGGTTCAAATGAGAACCCGTCTCTTATTTGAGAATTTAAGGCCAATTGTGGGCATTAAATATATGGACTTGATTTTTTATATTTTTTCTTATCTGATAAAAGGAATTATGATTATATAATAAAAGTATTTTTCTGGTATATAGCTGATATATAATAAAAACATTGGGATTATATCATAAAAGCACTGTTGATATATAATAAAAGCACAAGTTCTCAAATAAAGTTGGGTTCTCATTGGAATTCATCCATGTGTGTGTGTGTGTGTGGCAAAAGCTTAGTAATAAGAGTGAAGATTTGTTGATTATGAGAATACACGGGCGAACACAAAAGAAATACGTGATTAAAAGTGAAAATCTATTGATTTAATATTAATATTAGAATAACACAAATAAAACATGAGATATTGAAAAAAAATCTTAATTTCTATTATCAATAACCAACCCCTGTTAACAATTAAAGATGACTTATTTATACTATAATATAAACTTTGGGAATACTATACTATAAACTTTGTGAATAAGAAATAAACTCTGATAATAATGGAACTCATAAATAGAAATTTTTTAATATTATATCTTGAAGGTTAGCAAAAGACATTAAAATATATTTATAAACTTATATTAAATTCTCCATCATTCTATCCGGGTCGAGGAGATTCTTCCTCGAATCGGAAGGGAATCGATAAAAGAATGTCGAACCATGGAGGAGCGCGAGGAGGACGAGGTAGGTAAACATCCCTTGCAATGGTTGATCAACAAGCTTGCTAAGAATATTTGTAATACCCATGTGTTCCTTAAAAATTAACCAAAATACATCACTGACCACACTCGAAGAATATGAACATATATCCCTCACCTTCGATATAACCATGTCTTGTCTACAATCAAAAAATGAAGATGTATTTTGACAACTCAATTGGTCCACGTGATAGTAAATATACAGGTGTTGGAGGTTTGGAATAAAGAATCTTAGCAAGGACTCATCTGTATTTTCAACATTGATTTGGGAATCAATGTTGACCATATCTTCAAATACATCTGAAAATACCATTGCAACAATTGAAGAAGCCCTTTCCTCATTGAGGAGATTATCACCGTCAAGATGATTCGGTTCTTCATTACTAGGATAATTTAGCTTTGCACAAAAATACTCTTCCATGATATTATACTCATAGTCAACATTTTGTGGCCCATCATCATACCCAAAGTTACACTCATTAATATTTGATGGGTTCCGTAGCAAATATCAAAAGCAAAGTTATAAAAGATTGGCAGTCCGTCTTAGCCATTAAAAACCATTGAAAAAGTATATACACCCTCGTCCTCAAATATTGGTGATCTAAAATCACCATCACCGATAGCGGAAGTGTCGAATTTAGTGACTGGAGCGTCGACTGAAGTGAATTCTCTATCATCAAATGATGCAACAAAAGAGCGAAGATGACCGACTCCATGGGATTCTCGTTCACGGATATGATGCCCTTACCCAACAAGAATCTCCACGAATTTTCGGTGTGTGGTGAACACGACTTACACATATTGTGTTAACAAGTCGATCTATTAGTGGATCTGAGTGTTGTAATTTTGGATCTGTTGCTCATATAGAAGTGCATCATAAACTAGTTGATGCCTCAAAATCATCACCGAGGACCGTATTTGGTCTCTAGATACCAATTGATGTAAATAAAAACTATGAATAACAAGAACACTCAAACAAAACAGTGAATTCAAATATGAATACTAGTAGTATTGAAAAGAGAGCATAAATCTCTGAAACAAATAAATATATCTCTAAATACATTTTAAATTATAATAAAATAAAAGATATTAAATATCATTATAAATTATATTTGATTCTCCATCAATATACACACTCACTATGTTCTAAAATAAGTTTCAGGTTTACGTAAGAGAATTAAGAATGATATATCTTGACTAATATATCCTCATATAAATTTACACAATCCCTTAAATATGTTTATATATCTTCTTGAATAAAAATCATCTATACCTCTCATTTAATCTGCGTACAAGATGATAATTACAAGGTAATCAAATATTATTAGTAATTTGAGAAATAAGAGATTTATTAGAAATCTCATTCGGACAATAGAGATAAATTGTGAAATATATTTAAAACAATATTTAATAAGAAAAAACATTAAGAACCAAAACGATACTTATTTTAATGGAGGGGTACATATATATTGTTTCAAAATTCTAAGTAAGTTCAGTCAAATTACAACTCCCCGAAATAGTACTCAAGTTGAATATCTCATTACAAAATAATAAATTAATACATGGGAATCTCACGGAGTTTTAAAATGTATTTAAAAATTTTAATTGAATACCTTATCCTCGGGACTTTTAAAAAGTTTAAGATGTCTAAATTAGATATCTCGAGATTCTTACATACGCATAGAATAAGTGTTAGTTTCTAATGCTTAGCTCACACATGACATTTTGTGATGCTTCACTTCCCTATGAATCGATCTCTCGTATTTCTGGTTGACAGATAAGCAACAAATGTTTAATTAATTTCATAATTAAATTGTACCCTATTTAATAAAGTCCCAGTTTCATCTCAACCAAAATCACTTTGTCTTTTTTTGTTTTAATTTTAACCATAAACATCGTCATAACATATATTCTCCATCATCCAAATTCTAATCTCAAACGCCATCAAATCTTATTTTCCATCCAGGAATATATTTAAACCTCAATATTCGGTGTTGTTGGTTCAACTTCTTTCTCACCCGACAATCTTCATCGAGTCTGAATTGATGTCTGCATCTTCGATGGCGTTTGTTACCAAAAAATCAAGATTAACAAGTTTGCAGATAATAATTGACTAGAAATATTTATAATTATGTGTTTTTCTTAACAAATCACTTCAAATTTTTTTTCTCGATGTGGCATGTTTTTCTTTTCTTGTTGTTCAATTTTGGTAATATATGATTATTAAAATTTTATGTTCACATATCAAGATGTATTTGTTTCGCACGATCGACTAAGCCTAGCATGTTGTTTATAATTATATTTTACTATCAAATAATGACTCAAATGTCTCTAATAAGGCCAATGCCTCCAATCTCTCAAACACGAATATGGTATATCCTTTATGACTTTTTCTATAACGTAATGTACACCGATTTTTTTAGTATGTGTGGTTCTACAATTTATGTAAGATTTATAAGATATTCAGGTCATTCTTCACTTACCCCAAATGAAGAACCTTTTTTATAATGAAGCAAATATTTTTGTGGTGAACTTGTATGAACTCTTACAGAGTAGCTTTTGAGTTATCACATTTATTTTGCATTATAATTAAAAAGTGTCCCTTTGCATTTTATTAAAAAATTGTTACTCTCTTTTACTAAAAAGTATCACATTCTTCTTCAAAACAGTCACGTTTGATTTAAAAAATGTAAAAAAAAAAAAAAGCAATATATTTGGGTAAGGTTATTTCACCGATTACTTTCTTAATTCAACTCATGATTATCAGACAAAAATAACATAATATAAAATATATAAAATACCTTATTTAAAAGAGCACTTGTTGTTCTTCCTCATACCTCTCATCCTTTTCTTCGCATCTCTATGTCGGACACCAACATCTGATTCCTCCATCACGTCTGAGATGATTAATATCGAATTGTCTAGTCGATGCGTGCGTAGTGGCTGTTTCCAGTTTAGGGCCTCTCACCTTTTCTCTACTGCTTCATATTAGAGTATTCAAAGTGTGTTGGTTTTGGACTAAAAATAAAAGCATTTAACACCAATCAAACTAATTAATAAATAACTTACCACCAACCTGATTGATATATATGTTGTAGGGAGCAATTAGATATTTTCTCATTTGAAAAATTTAGAAATGAGAGAGAATAAGGATGATTTTTTAAAGTGAGAATTGATATGAGGTGGATGTATAATGATTAAAGTTTATTAATATAAAAAATCAAATAATGATTGATAGTTAAAGTTATGTGGGTTACTGTAAACTTTATAAAGAAATGTGTAATTATCAATTTAATAATATATTTAGAAAAATAGATTGAAGTAGTTTGTGGGAAAATTTCACATGTTAGTTGATGATATAACTTTTAAAAACACACACTTGAATTGAATAAAGTCTCAGAATAAAATTATAACAACTAGCAGTTTTCCCTGTTCATTTGTAACTTCATTCTAATTTATTTATGTTGAAATCTACTCTAACGTCTAATTGAAATTATGATCATTTGTAAAATCGAGGCGCAAATGGGCATGCCGCAATTAAAAATTATCATGGTGAAAAAAACAAATGATGGAATTTACTATAATGTGGTACGTAATTCTTGTGCAATCAAAAAGTCGTGAATTTTATAAGCACTTTCTTATCAATGTGCTATATTGCACCTGAATGCGATTATGAAGTTTTAAAGTCAAATTTATCAACATTCGTAATTTGCTATAGTGGTGAAACATTGGATAAAGGCTCTACCAACCATTCCAACTAATATGAAAAGTCTTTAGATCTCTACTTGGCTATGATTCTTATAGAAATATGTATGTAATTCAGTACTATGAAATTTTACAATATAGTATGAAATCCCACAATATAGCATGAGATATAGTATGGAATTCTTGCTTCTGTATGAATGTATGCGAATTTTAGTATAAAATTTCTAAATGTAATATAAAATTACACGATATAATATGGAATCATATCTGTACATGAATTATAATATTAAATTATTAAGACTAGTATGAAATTAAAAGACTAATATTAGATTTAATATGGTTAATATGAAATTTAACTGTATTATATGAGATATTACAATGTATTATGAATTTATACGTTGTAATGTGAAATTCGACTAGAGTCTGACAATGACGCTCAATATAAAATTAATATGGGCAAATTAACATGTATTCGTATGAAATTTATACAACTTAAATTTGCAATAAATTAAAAAGGAACGAAAGAGAGAAAATAAAATATTGTTTAGTAAAGGTAAATGAGTACTTTTACGTAGTAATATTGATTAAATGTGAAACTAATGAGGTTAGTGGAAAGTTGATACTCTTAATGTGTTGTTCGGATAAAATGTATCTCTAATGGAGCATATGCGAATTAACCCCCAAAATTATACTCCCTCAATCCTAAAAAGCTAAATATAAGTTTATTTCAAATAGTTTCAATAAATATTGATTGATCCAAAAAAGCTAAACTTGAGTTTATTTCGCACAGTTTTAAAAAAATATTGGTTAATATTGTTAAAGTGTTATTTATCTCATCTACACCCATATGGTTACTTAATTGTTTATTCGTTACTTACGCGAGTTAATAAAAGTTAATGTATGTAAATGAAGTAGTGCGATTTTAATGTAATTAAGCATTAATGTACATGTAAATAAAAAATTAACTACATAATCAACACGTAATAACAAACATATTTTCATGAATCACTCGAATAATAATGTGACCTATATTTTCGAGATCAATAAAATGATTTAACGAATGTGGTGAAATCGGTACATGAGATAATTAATAGAATTTTGAGTGAAAATAGCCGGACCCATTTGTCATATTGATTATAATTAGTAATTGTAATTATTACAAATTCATTGTTCTTGAAAAGTGTCGCGTGTTACATTTTATTCATGAAATTTAATGCTTTGTTTGGTTTAAGACTCCTAATACCAGGACTGTGATTCTAAATTTACGACTCAAATTTTCAAATCACAACCAATAATTTATTACATCTAACCCTACACTCACCTTTTTTTTATCATATCATCATTATATTTAAAAAATTAAATATTACTAAATATAATATAATAATACATTATCATTCACTTTTCATACATGATTTGACATCAAATATAATATAAAAATACATTGTCATTCACTTTCCAAACATGATTCGACATCTATAGCAAAAAGTAAATGATTCCGAATCATATAACAAACAAATATTTTTACTACTTACATGAATACTCAAAATTCTGAATACCAAGATTTAGAATCCCAACAAAATCTATTCCAAACAGCCTTCAAACCACATCAAACAAATTCATTGTAAAAATGGGGCCGACCGTTTGCACCTTTACATATACAAAGTATATTGAAATGCCCAAAGTACCCCAACCCTTAACATACTTCATCATTTCCGCCGCTGTCACAACTACCCCATCACCACCACCTTTTGATGAGTTTTTTTCTGGCCGACACTGGTACCATCTGATTCATCGCAGTTGGGAGACATTAATTTTTAAGTTTCGTTGTCGTTCGCCCCTCTAAAAGCCTTTTACCTAATTCTGTCGCCACCAAGAAAATCACCGCCCCTTTCTTAGGGGTTTTTCACCATCTCACAACTGACGACAAATCCTTAATCTCTACGAACCCTTTCATTGGAACCTCACTTTCCAATGGGCGATGCAACTGTTCGTCGTTGTTCAATCTTAATTTCGAGAATGACGTTCGGTCTTGGTTTTTGGAACAACTCTTCCCACCCTCTTCACCATTGCTCTCTTTCTTCCCCATCTTCTAGTCGATGCCGCCAATAAATTGCGTGCGCGCGTAGTTTTTATGCGTTTTTCTTAGGTATGAGGGTAATTAGGAAATTTTAATTTTGTTGGGGTGTATATAGCATGTCTTGGGGTGCAACTAGCCAAATATTCCAAAATATTGAAAGCAAATAATATCAACTAGTCCAAAACCAGTAGACCAAATCGCCCGCCAAAAATTGGAAACCATGGGAAGCGAAATCCCCGGTTCAGATACCGATTGGGATTATCCCCTCACCGACGAAGACCTCCGAGCCATTGACTCCGCATTTCGCTCCGCCGCCGCTCCAAAGCGCCACGCTCTCAGTGGCCGCGACGACGAAGACGGTGGCTCCGCTGGCTCCCCTCCCAAAACCCGCCGCCGATTGCCCGACTCTCTCTTTGTTTTCCAACATCAGCAGAATAATGACAATTCCAATAACTCAACCTTCTCCTTTTCACCTTGCTCCAAGAACCGCTTTTCCCGTGGATCCAGTAGTTCTCATCTCTCTACTTTTCAAGGTAAATGCATTTCCATTTTCTATTTTCTTATTCGAATTCGATTTTCTGCTGCTACTAGATCTGTTTGTTCATGTTAGATCGAACATTTAGGTAGGACGCACTTCCTGTGGATTTTATTTGAATGTTGCACCTGTCGGTTTTGGTGTGTCTTATATGGATGCTGCACATTTTTGTTTGGAAAGTGGTATGTATGAAGAATTAAATGGGTGTTGTTGATGATAGTGACTCTGGCTCCTATTATTCTTCTTCAATCCCATATGGTCCCATTCCCCCCCCCCCCCCCCCCCCCCAATTTCCTTTGCCTTTCTACCATATCTCCTGATTACCGTAGCTTGAATCCGAGCTTTTGTCTTATATTTTCATTTTTGGGAGAAAATATGCCCGGATAGTAAGTGTTAGACTATGTCATTTCAGCCAAGAACTCAAAATGTGCATTGGGTTCCTTGAGCAGAATGGATAATGATCCAAGCTGTAGAGAATAGAGAGCTGGTTTTGAAAAATGCCAAAACCTTCAGGACAAAGGGCAATCATTATAATCATTGTACAGCCTATAGAATTAAAATATGTGTGTTAACTTGTAGATCATTCGTCCTCGTATTATATATGCACTGTATTCAACATTCAATTAAACAACGAGAATTCAGCCTTACAGCATCAGAAAAATATCTTTATAACTTTTCGAGCTTTCTTTTCTACTCTTCATCTATGGCTTTCTTGCGAATCAAAAAAAAATCAACTTCTTGTTTCCCAATATGAAATTGCATATTATTATTTATTCATTTATTTTTTCTTGCGTACAGAAATAAAATTTGGAGGTCGCATTATATATAGTAGAACAGTAGAAGAAGTGGAAAGAGCTGCAAAGGAGCTTCTAGATTTTGTGGAAGCTAAGAAAAGAAAGGAGGGTCAGTGCATCCTTGGTCTGGATATTGAATGGAGAGCTTCATTCAGAAGAGGTAGCTCCAATTCGATAAATACCAAAAAAAAAAAAAAAAAGACCAAATAGAAAAGTAGCAGCAACTATATGTCCATAACTACATACAGTGTTGAGTTTAAAATATGAATTCAGCCAGTATTTTAGATTAATCGGAAATTATGGAATCTCTATTTTCTTATGAAGTCACACTTCGATGCATCATGGGCAATCAAATACAACCAGGTGTTCTTAAGAAAACTTCTAGTGGGAGCTGACCATTATAATTATGTATCGTCCTGGCTCCTACTGAATGTTCACGAATAAATTGACTCAAACTTTTTCTTCCACTGATTGTATATTTATTAAGTGAGCAATATACATGAACCTCAACTAATGTGAAAGCAACACTAGAAGTTCCTTATATAGAAAGTTTCAAGACTGATTTTTAGACTTCTCGTCTGTTCAGTTTTCTCTTTGATATTATTTTCAGCTAGCCTCTGTTAAGTTCTTAATGCCTTTATCTTTCAAACTCAAACCAACATGTTTATCCCTAATCAGGCCAAGCAATTTGCATTACTGACAGAGCCTGATTTTTCTTTTGTTGTGTACTTGTCATTGCATATGGAATAAGTCCAAGGTTTTCAATCATATTATCCAGACATTTTGCAATCATCTCATTGGATATACATTTTAGCATCTTGCCACAATATTTCATCAGATCTGTTTCAGCATCTTGTCTCTGGAGCATTTTCTCGGCAAGCTAGTAAATTATATCTATGCAACATGTTCAGCAGCCTCCTTTCTTTGTACTCATTTAAATTTTTTTTTTTTTTTTTTTGTCTCAATCTTCTTTCTTGTGTGTATTTCTTGGTTTCTGGGATCGTATTTGTTAAACATTCAGTATAAATGAATCTACAATCTGTCGAAATATCCTAAAACATATCACCGGCTTTTTAACTCGCAGTCTAAGACATAACACTTGGCTATCTCCAAATGCTGTTTTTTACCCCGGGTATATTAATGTAGGTATCACGATGAAAAATAAGCTATGATGCAAGATACTTCCTGAAGATACTTCCTGAAGATGGATATGGTCAAGTATGGCTTTGTAGTATCCAAGATTTTGAAAGGAAATAAGAAAAAATAGATATTGCTAATAGGTTATCTGGTATGTTATCGTTTGATATCACATATATAAAATTTACTGTCATTTATAACTATGAAATGATACTATGAAAACCTTTTTTTTTTGTTGGTATTTTTTCTTTAATTCTCTATCGTATCTTTATTCACATTTTAAGTTAAATACAATTCGAGCTCGTAAAAAAATATTAAAAGTCAATTGAATGAGTTTAACGCGCGATCTTCTATTGTATTTGCATTATTGACCTTCTAATTTTTGAAATGCTTGCTATATGATGTGTGTGTGTGTATATATATTTTAATCATAGTTGAAGAATTAGTCAATAAAGGAATAGATAGTCAAGAAACATTAGAAAGGTGATTTCAATCATAGTTGAAAAATGAGTCAATAAAGGAATAGATAGTCAAGAAACATTAGAAAGGTGACCTGGTGATTATTTTACTATTATTGTTTCAATGTCAATTTATCAATGCTCGTATGCAGTACAATGCACTGAGGACATATATGTCACCCTTCTATATTGTATCCTAGAGAGATGCGTATGAGAAAGTAAATAACTCATGCTATCAAAAGTGACTTGCCTTAATGCAGCAGTTGGGGCGTATTTTATGGTGTTGGAATCGTTATACGTGTAATGCCCATAACTAGTGTGCATCTTTTGTGGTCGACAAAAGTGGGGTCTCCATTGGCTTGAGCTCGAGCAGGAGCAGGTTGGGTCATAGCCACATGCAAAGATGTGGACCCTCCTCAATTACACCTGCCCCCACTCTACCCAAGGGCATTTTTGTCCTTTTACTTCACAGAGCTCGTGAATATTTCTTATGGGCATTCGGGTTGAAGTTTGAAAAGAGATTGTATGTTTTACGCAATTTTTACGCAAGCAGGGACAATGTGCATCTTTGGAGATAGTATGTAAAGTCGAGAACCGATTTTTCGAAACAATCCCTTACACCGTAAAATTAATGACTATTGGGGTTGGGGTTTTACGTAAATTTTTAGCACCCAAAAAATAGTGTGACTTGAGTTGGTTTTGCTAGCTTATAAAAATCGTTGCTATTTTCTGCAGGTGTTGCACCTGGGAAGGCTGCAGTTATGCAGATATGCGGGGACAATAGTTGTTGCCATGTGTTGCACATTATTCATTCTGGAATTCCTAAAAACTTGCAAACTCTGCTTGAGGACTGCACTTCTCTGAAGGTGGTATTTTACTTATTATTAAAATATCGGAACAATCATCTGAAAGTTTTATTATAACTTGTACCTATTGTTTTTTCATGATTTTATATTGTCTATAGTATCATCTCAACACAAAAGAATGTTTCTACTTGCATAGGTGGGCGTGTGCATTGCAAACGATGCTGCTAAGGTCTTGCAAGATCATAATGTATCAATTAACTCTTTAGGAGATCTTTCTGATCTAGCCAATCAAAAGCTCAGTGGAGATCCTAAGAAGTGGAGTCTTTCATCGTTAACCGAAATGCTCATTTGCAGAAAAGTAAGATTTTTCATAAACGATTATAGAAAATTGATTTGTCACAATTTCTGATTCTGTATCCCAAGCAACAGAATGTATAAGTGTCATTTCCGCTTATTAATGAAGGGACTTGTTGTGATCTCAAATTCTCAAGAATTACTGTACTACCTCCTGGGCAATCCCAAAAATGTTTATGAGCTGTTGAATTCGTATCATTCGAGAACGCCATCATTTATATACAACCAACAACGCAGCTTGGTAGTAAGGAAGTCGGTGGCATATAATGAGCTAGTGATCTCATCTCTTTTGGATCAATTTTTTCTCGCTATTCGGAGATGATGATCGAGCATGTCAGAACACACAGCAAGAATATTTCCTGTATCTATGAATATGGTGTTCTAGAAAGTGTTAGGCCAGTGGCATATTGAGGCCTAGCGCTTTGGCGGGGCTAGGCATCCTAGATATAGGAATAAAGGGTGACTAATTGGAAGAAAAATGTAGACGACGAGTAGATAGGATCAGACAACTGGGTCTAATTGGAAGAAAAACGTTAGTGTCCAATGGGAACTTAATGTCTAGATAGGGATTTTTAGAATGGTGTATTAGGCTCATTGTGATTAACATGACACTTGCTAACTTGATTTCTTGGTCATATGGATGCAGGAATATACTCCTTCCATTCCTCAGTAGATGTAGTTTTAGATTTGTACACACAAATTAAGGTGTGAAACTAAATGACCACATTATCAATGATTTTTTTTTCTTTTCAAAATATTTGTCTTTTTTCCTACATTTTCTTTTCAATGATTAGGAGTAAAATAGTAAAAATAAGTACAATTTCACCATGAAATTGAAAAACAACTATTGTGAACAACTTTATTTTGGCTAAAACTACATCTATTGAGGTATTGAGGAATGGAGGTAGTACTAAATCATTTAGGGTTATGTCTAATATATGGTTTAGTGTTCCACCCATCAGGTCAAATATATTTCAGGAATTTCAATTATGATAACAATTTTACGAGTTTGGTTTAGTTTGGGTTAGATCCTCCTCTTTCTCTCTCTTTTTTTCCTGGGTAATGATTGGCTGACTTGAACTTGGTAACCTCTGTTCTTGATTATCTGCACGTCAGCAATCGGGATCCATTATGGGTTTTAACTTTTAACTTTCTGATGCTGTTACTATATATGCAGCACGTGTTAGGAAAATATGGTATTGGGACCCTCAACATAACTACTTTCATGAGCATGGTGTTCAATGTCCATGGTATCTTGGTGGATGCAGCCAAGGGCCATGCGCTGCGATGTTAACCCTTCCACTTGGCTGCCATGTTGTGGAGGTCGTGTAGGTTTCTTGCTAACTCGTTCACACATTTTGGAAATGCATGTATTTCTTCATAGCTATTAAAGTACTTAGCACTTGGAAGAAAGTGAATTTTGTTTCATTCAAAAATATATCAGAAAAGTAAAGTAAGATTGAGTCATCGAAGCTCCTAATTCTCGAATTCCACTCTGCTGCAGCCTTTTTTAATAGGGAGCTAGTTTTCTCTCAATGAATCCTAACTGGTGCAATTTGACTCTTGTAGCTTCCCAAGCCAAACAAAATCAGGCTAGGAAACTGGGAAGTTGACGTTCTCTCAATGGACCAAATAAAATATGCTGCCACCGATGCATACGTGTCTTGGTACCTCTACCAGGTATGTGCTTGGCCTTTGTTGCTTTTCTTGGCCTTTCTCTAATTCCTTTTGAACTGGCATTCCCGTCATTCTTTATATGGGTTATGGATCAAATAAGAACCAAGTCCTGGCGTGGGAACTAGGAATTATGTTATATAATGTTCTACTATTTGTAGCCATGCACAATGCTATTTATCTATTCCTTTGATTAGCATTATACATGACTGATAAATAACACATCACATAATAATATAGAATAGTTCCTAGTTCCTACACCAAGGACGATTCCTATGCAAACCTACAATATATATATGTGTGTATATTTCCAGCTGGTTGTTTCCTGAGAACTGAAAGCTTATAGTGTATTACAGGTGCTGAAAAACCATCCAGATCCTGCTGGTAAGACAAGTGTGGAAATGGTTGTCAACTAAATGAATTGATATCATCAATTAGAATTGAGTAATTGCGTTGCGAGGATGGATCAGAAGCTATGAGTGGTGTATGTCGTGCACAAGAAGTTGCTGCTGGTAACAAGTGAAAACCAATTGATACTTTGCTCTTGTTTTTTTTTTTTTTTTTTTAATAATTTAAATTTTTAAAAGCTACAATCTTTGTTAATTATGAAAGAAAAGAATAGTCCTTGGTCCTGTTCGAAGGCAATCCGAGTTTTGTCCAAATCTCTTGCTGACGAGCATATTCGTCAAATGAGTAAGATGGTCATTAATTATTCACGCACCAGCTTAAAAAACAGTGTCAGTTGATAAAATGCTAACTCTTAGCGCTCAGTGTAGCACGTAACAACCCTTGGGATCGAGTGTTTTCCGTTTCAAAAATCACATTTATAAGCAACGTCGTGTTTTGGTTATGGAACGATTTACTTTGTATAATCAACCAGTGGTCCTATAACAAGCATTCAGTCCCAAAATATGTGTTGAAACAATCGTTTTTCACGATAAAGACCAACTGATTCATTATATTTCAAATCTGAATCCCCCAATTGTCAATTTTATCAACACTTTTGCTATACGTAGTTACTATGCTAAAATACTGTGAATCGATAATATATAAAACATGATTATCTGGTATCCGTATTATGAATTGAACACTGAAAGAGAAGTGCATCTTTAAAGAAACTATTGAATGATGGTCACACATATCTGCATTTTGTTAGGGTAGTAATTTTGTATTTATTGGTTGATAACACAAACACACATATCTAAACTACAATACACACCTTCTACTATATGATGATTTTTGGATGTTTTCCATTGTAGGGCATGTGCCCAGTGACCAAGTACCTAAACATGCGATGCGAGGGGACTAAATGAGAATGTGACGTTGGGAAGTTGAAATAAAGTTTGATGATTAATAAGCCATGCCAATGCCATGTGTGTGGGACCTTTGGTACAAAATGAAAGTCTCATCTCATTCAATCAGAGACCTAAATATTGTGGCCATGTGAGGGTGGGGGGCTAGGCTGGGGTGGGGGTGGGGGTGGGGGTGGGTATGGGATACCATTTGCAAATGGGACACTGATAAATATGACATTTCCAATCAGAAACAACTTGATTATGAATGATGGGCTTTGCAGAATATAATAGTTTGCTGTGTAGAAGAAATTCCATTCTCGTAAGTAGTACTAAATTATTCTTCTTCTTGCCGAAGTGTGAATGGAACAGTACATTTTGGCTACATTTAAAACTTCCAATCGAGAAGAAATACATACATACATACATGTACGTACACTAGTAGATAGATTTTACTCTCAAACCTACGAATATTTACTTAAATAATATGTCAGTACAAAACATTAACGGCCACACAATAGATTTTGTATATATGGTAAAATTGAAACATGCACAAATTAAAAAAAAAAATTCAAATACGAATTCGTCGAATACCATTGAAGATAAGTCATGCTACGTCGAGAGTTCTCATTCAACAGAGATATGCCATTCATCCAATATTATTCAATAATTACTAGCTTTTTTCTCTGTTTTTAAGTTAACTTGATCATCGTCGGGCTCGTTAGTGAAGCAAATCTGATTTTGAATACCGAAATATCAAAGACTTCATCGGTTCACCCTAACTATTGATGTGATCCTGACTTGAGTCGATGACCCTTCTCTTATTTAGCGCAATGGCAATGTATTACTCCCAATTTTATTTTCGTAATTCCTTGTCAAAATGTAGTTTCAGTTGAGTGGTTTTACTAGGATAGTTGATAAGTCCATCTGAGTATTGATAAGTAGTAATAAAGATTTATCGTTTTATACTATTTTTTTTTTTGGCCTTATCCATATACAGCTGTGAATTCCAGTTGTCTTGTATGTTACTTACCGCTTCTCATTAAAGAACGGGTGAGAGTAAGACTAATTTTATAGGCGTGCGTGGCACGTGTACGTGTTTGAGGTTGATTGATTTAGTGGGACTGTGATGAAGGACAGTAAAATGACTGAAGTACCCCTAAAGTAGTGTGAAACATGAGGATGGTACGGAGGTTTAGCCGTTTTGGGCAGACTGCGAGCTGCCGACATTGTGGCGCGTGGCCGTACGCGTGGGCCGATAGGCTGATTTCGTTTGGGCTGTCGTTTCACAACTTTTTCTCGACGAAAATGACATTTCTGATTTGTCACACACGTATTTTGTTCGTATCTTATCTATCTACTCGTTACTTCTAATTTTAATCCGGAATTGTACATGCAAGTAAGTAATCATTAAGAAATTTACTTGTTCATCAATAGTTATGGGACGAAAAGCAAAAATAACGAGGTTTGACGTGATTGGGCCAAAATTATGTGTAGGTGAATATGTGGAGCTCAATTGAGTTAGACCCACTAGATGGTATCAAAGATCCATGTATAAATGGTATCATTTGAGTTTAACAGAACATTTGTTCATTGTTTCATTGGAAATTCATTATTTTCTAATTGAATATATTCACTGTAAATTTCAATGAATGTTATGTTAAAAAATAATGTGCATTCATTGACAAACAAATTAATACTCTCTACGTCAATATAATTGTAGTTTTAGCTTCTTTTTTTTTCTTGTTTCAAAATAATTATCGTTTTAGTGAATACAAGACACTTTTAACTTATAACTTTCAAAACTACCTTTGTTTATGTCGATTATTTAGTATCCGTTAAAAAAAACTAATTAAAATTTAGGCAAATCAAAGAAAATTAAGTATTAATTAAAAATCTCAAACAAAATATGTATTAATAAAAATAATAAATAAATTTTAAAACTTTAAATAAAAAAACCTACCGTAAAACTAGATGTATACTTTTCAAAGTGGTGTTTTGTTGCACCAGAAAGAAATTGCGTCAAGAAACAGTCCCGCATTGTTATTTGTTTTTCACAAAATGACCTTGGAACGCGGTTGCCACCAGCCTCTCGAATTAATTTCTTTTATTTTTTTTTTTCCAAATTTACCTGGGCGCTGGTGGCAACAGCTTCTGATGGAGATGAGACTGCTTTAGCATTCTTGCACAAACATGATCGTCTTTCCAGGCTTGTGTGAATTTGTCCATTTATTAATTGGTCTTTATTGGTTTTATTAATTACTTTTATATTTATATTATTTAATTCCGTTAATTAAGTTAAGCCGCAAGGAGTCCTAAGCCTGTTAGGAAACTTGTGAGAGTTTTATTTAAGACTTCTTTATGTCGTTGTTTAGGGTTGATTGTTCTTGGAATAAAAATTATTATCGAGAGTTTTCTCTCTTCTCCTTATTGTACGCTTTCGACATGCCTCCACGACGTGACCCGGCCGCTCTTGCTGATGAGAGGCGCGATGCGGATATCGTAGCTTTGGGCCGTCAGTTCGAAACATTGTCCGCGGCTGTGGAGGAGATCCGATTGGCTTTGACTGGACCGGGACATGGAGAACGCGACAACTGCGCGCCAGGCACTAGACACGACGGCCGCGGCGGAGGCCGCGGCGGACGTGGAAGGGACTCGCACGGGGCGCCCCGCCCCCCTTCTCCTCCGCCGTCTTTTGACGATGAGGACGACGACACCGCCTCCATGGTGAACCCGTTCGCGCAGTTAGCACCACCAGACTTTCCTCGCAGCGGGAACGAACGCCGTTGGGAGTCCGGTTTTTGGCTGGATATTCCAAAATTTTCAGGCGGGCTCGACGCTTCAGAATTCTTGGATTAGCTTAATTCGATCGAGAAAGTATTGGATTTTAAATCCGTCCCCGACGGACAGCGCGTGCCCCTCATAGCTACCAATTTCCGTGGACGCGCTTTGGCATGGTGGCAGCAATTCAAACAAATTCGCCAGCGCCAGGGCAAACCTCGTATTTCTTCCTGGGCTAAATTCCGTAAACACCTCGAACGTGAGTTTTTGCCATTTAATTATGTTCGTACTCTATACTAGCGCCTTCAGAATCTCCGCAGGGTACTCGGACGGTTGACGCCTACATGGAGGAGTTTTATCAGCTTCTCGCCCGTGTGGACATCCGCGAGACGCCTGATCAATTAGTGTCTCGTTATATTGGCGACCTATGACTTCAATATCAAGACACGCTCAATTTATTTGTGCCTGTTTCCGTGTCTGACGCGCATCAACGTGCCTTGCTTTTAGAGCAGCAATCGGCCCGTCGACCCGCTGGACCGCCCACCTCCCTGGGCTGCCCCGTTCCTCCAGGTGCCACAACGTCGGGGCTGCCCGCCGTTCTACCTCCACCCGCCGGTGGTACCGGTAAACCACCGACCAATCTACGTTGTTTCTCGTGTGGCGAGCCCGGCCTGCTCGTGTGGCGAGCCCGGCCACCGTCAGGCCGCTTGCTCTAAATTTGGGAGCGCAAGAACCCTCTTGACGGACGATGTGGATCAGCCCGAGTATGAGGACCCACCGGTGTTTGACTCTGAGGAAACCGAGCCACGTCTGGAGCAGCATCTGACGGGTGACGTGGGGCCATCTCTGGTCTTACGCCGCACGTGCTATTCCGTGTCCGATGATCGTTCCCAACGAAATCATATCTTTAAATCATCATGCACGGTTAGCGGTAAAGTTTGCCGATTTATCATCGACTCGGGCTCTTGTGAGAATGTTGTGGCTTCTGATGTGGTGCTGAAATTGAACTTATCCTCTGAAGCCCACCCGCATCTGTATTCTCTAGCATGGATTCAGCAGGGTAACTCAGTGACCGTGGATAGGCGTGTTCTCGTGAACTTTTTGATTGGCCCGACCTATAAGGATTCGGTCTGGTGTGATGTCGTACCGATGGATGCTTGTCACTTACTACTGGGACGTCCGTGGCATTTTGACCGTTCGGTAACTCACGATGGTCGTCTGAATACGTATAGCTTTCTTTTCAATGGAGATAAGATTGTATTACATCCATTCGCATCGTGTCCCTTGACCCCTGCTCCGGCCCGTCTATCCTTTTATTATCTCGGGCAGCCTTCCTGGCCGAGATGGCTGTGGCGGACTCCGTCCTTCTTCTGCTCATGGTGGCCGCGCCCGCTGAGGCTACTCCTCCGCCGGAGATAGCGCCCCTTTTGTTTAAATTTGCGGATGTATTCCCCGTGGATCTTCCGGCGGGACTTCCCCCATTACGCGATATCCAACACCAAATTGACCTCCTCCCCGGTGCTTCGTTACCCAATCGCCCCCATTATCGCATGAGCCCGACCGAGCATGAAGAGTTGCGCCGACAGGTCGAGGAACTTCTACAGCGCGGGGTTGTCCAGGAGAGTTTGAGTCCCTGCGCCGTTTCAGACTTGCTCATCCCAAAAAAAGATGGCGCATGGCGCATGTGCGTCGATAGTCACGCTGTTAATAAGATCACTGTCCGTTATCATTTTCTCATTCCCCGCCTTGATGATTTGTTGGATCAGCTAAGTAGCGATACGATCTTTAGCAAACTGGATCTGCGTAGTGGTTACCACCAGATTCGGATTCGTCCGGGGGACGAATGGAAAATGGCTTTTAAGACTCGCGAAGGGCTTTTCGAGTGGCTGGTGATGCCTTTTGGGTTATTGAACGCGCCTAGCACCATTATGCGTGTTATGAATCAATCCCTCCGCGCGCTCATTGGTACATGCATTGTCGTTTACTTTGACGACATACTGATTTACAGTCGGACTGCGGAGGCGCATTTAGAACACCTCCGGGCAGTGCTTCTCATTCTCCGAACCGAGCGCTTCTTCACCGCCCCGAATAAATGCCTCTTTATGCGCTCTTCGGTTTTATTTTTGGGTTATCACATTTCTGCTGAAGGTATTCGCGTTGATGACATAAAAATCGAGGCAATTCATGACTGGCCAGTCCCGCGGACCATGACCGAGGCACGTAACTTCCACGGCCTCGCCTCTTTCTACCATCGTTATCGCTCATTTCAGCTTGATCATGGCCCCGTTCACTGACTGCCTCAGCGGTAAGTCGTTCACTTGGACCCCGGCCGCCGACAAGCGTTTCTTACAATCAAACGCAAGCTTACCACCGCGCCGGTCCTTATTTTACCGGACTTCAACCTCCCCTTCGAGCTCTCCTGCGATGCTTCAAAGGTCGGCATCGGCGCGGTCCTTAGTCAGCATGCCAGGCCCGTTGCCTTCTTCAGTGAGAAATTGTCTGGCCCGCGCGCGTTATAGCACTTATGATGTGGAATTTTATGCCGTTGTGCGTGCGGTCCATTATTGGCGTCACTATTTATTTCTTCGTTCGTGTTATTCACGGACCATGAGGCGCTTCATCATCTTGCCACTCAGGATACTATTTCGGCCCGTCACGCCTCCTGGACCGCCTATTTACAACAATTCACCTTTGTCCTTAAACATCGGTCTGGGTCTCTAATCGGGTGGCCGATGCTTTAAGTCGTCGTACTCTGGTCCTTTCGGATTTACGCTTTTCGGTGCTCGGGTTTGATATGTTGCGTGATTTATATGTGGATGACCCCTTTTTTGGGACCGTCCTAGCGCGAGTTCGCCTCGGCCCCCATGCGGATTTCATACTGGAGGATGGTTTCTTGTTTAAGGGCATTCGCCTTTGTCTTTCCGATTGTAGCCTTCGCCTTCACCTTATTGTGGAGCTCCATGGCGCCGGCCATGTCGGTCGTGACCGCTCCATTGATCTCGTGCAGCGTTCTTTCTTTTGGCCCTCTCTCCGACGCGATGTTACCCATTTTGTTTCGCGTTGTCGTGTTTGCCAGGTGTCTAAGGGCACGGCATCCAATGCGGGTTTGTATCGGCCCTTGCCCGTTCTTCGTCCCCTTGGCAGGCTATTAGTATGGACTTTGTGCTAGGGCTACCTCGCACCCAGCGTGGTGCTGATTCGATCTTTGTTGTCGTGGACCGTTTCTCGAAAATGGTGCATTTTATCCCTTGCAAACGCACGGCCGATGCAGTGCATGTCGCCCAGCTTGTTTTTCGTGAGATTTATTGTCTGCATGACTTGCCGTCGTCCATCGTATCGGACCGCGACTCTCGTTTTCTGAGTTTCTTTTGGCGCAGCTTGTGGCGCATGACTAATACTCAGCTCGACTTCAATAGTGCATATCATCCGCAGACTGATGGCCAGATGGAGGTCGTCAATCATTCACTTGGCAATCTTCTACGCTGTTTAATGGGCGACAACCTTCGCTCGTGGGATGTTCAGCTTAGTCAGGCGAAATTTGCCCATAATTCGGCCTTGAACCGAAGTACTGGGCTATGCCCCTTTCAAGTCGTGTTTGGGGTCGTTCCCCATGGCCCAGCTGCCCTGGTTGCTCTTCCTTCTCCGGTTCGGGCGGATGGTCGCGCCGT
This sequence comes from Phtheirospermum japonicum, assembly GCA_014905375.1. Lineage (NCBI taxonomy): Eukaryota > Viridiplantae > Streptophyta > Magnoliopsida > Lamiales > Orobanchaceae > Phtheirospermum > Phtheirospermum japonicum. The sequence goes on from BMAC01000926.1 coordinate 214,936, forward strand.
CGACATGGTGGACTCCCTCCGGCAGACCCATGCGGCCACTCGCGAGCGCTTGGAGGATTCCAATGCCCGGTACAAGGCGGCCGCCGATCAGCGGCGCCGCGACGTACACTTTGAGGTGGGTGATTTTGTGTGGGCCGTGCTTACTCGTGATCGTTATCCGGCGCATGAATATAACAAGCTTTCAGCCCGTAAGATCGGCCCTGTGGAGATCATTGAGAAAATTAATCCCAACGCTTATCGCCTTAAGCTGCCGTCGCATATCCACACCTCTGACGTCTTCAACGTTAAGCATTTGGTCCCGTTTGCGGGGGATAATTCGTCTGGAGATGAGACTACGTCCGATTCGAGGGCGAATCGTTTTGACGAGGGGGAGAATGATGGAGATGAGACTGCTTTAGCATTCTTGAACAGACATGATCGTCTTTCCAGGCTTGTGTGAATTTGTCCATTTATTAATTGATCTTTATTGGTTTTATTAATTACTTTTATATTTATATTATTTAATTTCGTTAATTAAGTTAAGCCGCAAGGAGTCCTAAGCTTGTTAGGGAACTTGTGAGAGTTTTATTCAAGACTTCTTTATGTCGTTGTTTAGGGTTGGTTGTTCTTGGAATAAAAATTATTATCGAGAGTTTTCTCTCTTCTCCTTATTGTACGCTTTCGCTATGTCAGCTTCCCAATATATTTTTTAATTTTGTTCACATATCTATTATTTATTCAATTTATATTAAAATATATATTATTTATTTAATTTTAATGTCTATCAGCAACATAAAGTAAGATACGACTAGCTACAAGGCTCGTGGTAAAGAAGACGAAGATAATGTGCATGTGAGTTGCATAGACAAGAAACAATGATAGACTCGTTTTTAAGGAACAATTGCTATGTTTCACTTTTCTAATATTATCTCTAATTTTATTTGACTAAACGAATAATACATATGTATATGCGAATAACATGAACGCAATATTCATGTGAATGTAAGTGAGAGAAAATATATATATATATATATATATATTATACTAGTTTAATACTAGTGTATTACACGGGGTTTACCAAAAAATAAATATAAAAAATATTTGTGATAATTACAAATTCTTATATAAAATAAAAAATTCAAATGATTTATTCTCAACCCTTGCCTTATACATTTTTAATTTATTTATTTATAATTATTATTATTAAATTTTTATTTTCATGTTTAGATTCAATTCGTTAATAATTTTATTTACACACTTATAATAATTCAAAAGAAGTCACATTCTAAACTCGTGCCTAATCTCTATTTATTAATTTTGTATTTTAATATTTAGATTAAATTCGTTAATATTATTTACATACTTTGAAAACCTAAATGGATGTCATACTCTCAACTCGTGTCGCATTGTACCGATGTCTAATCAATATTTAATAATGATAATGATAGTGATAATTATAAAAATAATAATAGCAATAATAATAATAATAATTATTATTATATAATTTTATGTTTTTATGTTAGATTGAATTTATTACTAATATTTAGTTACATACTTAGATTATTTCAAATAAATCTTAATTTATCTATATAGAATATCTAAAATTATAAAATTAAAATTATATTAACTTTTTTTATGTAATTTATATTTTAATTAAAATAACCAACTTAGATATTTTCCACTAATTTTATATGACTTATTTGTATTTTTATATTATGAGAATAAAAGTAAAATATTAAATTATATAAAATATCATAAAAGAAAAATATGAAATTGGAAAAAATATAGTAAAATGAAAAGATTGAATTAGGTGAGATACAATAAAAGGAAAATATTAAATTAAATTGATATTAGACACCATAACTTTTTATTTGCCAAACGAAGTATGCGAAGCAAACACACGCATATTATGCAGAATTTTGGAAAGAGCATTTTCATTAAAATACCAAAAGAATAATATTGAAAATGGTACATACAAATCGTAACATTATTTGTTCTGTTTTCACAATAAATAGTTCTTACACACAAATCAGAACATAATTTGTTTTAGTTACAGTAAGACTTGTTTTCACAATTAAGAATTTTGCAAGTTTTTTATCATGAGTCACAAAATTAGTTGTGATATATAAAAAAACATTATTTGTTCTAATTACAGTAAAGACTGATTTTCAGAATAGGGAATTCTCAAAAAAATTTTTTACCTTGAGTAACTAAATTAGTTGTAAGGTATATCAAAATACCCTAAACTTGACGTGAAAACCCGTAAAAAATTGAATTTGAAAAAAATGTAAAATATACAACACCCGCGTGTTACATGTGAATATGTGATATAAAAAAAATAAAATAAGACACTAATAATTCTATTGAAAAAATGTCGTACATATAACTTGTAGTATATGTAATATTATTTTTTCTCTTTTTATTTTGTGTAAAATACTAATTTGTTCGTATAAATATATAATATGTGAATCAATGAATTATATTGGAATTAGATAAAGAGATTTAGAATATATATATACATATATATATATATATATATATATAATATTTATTTTTTAGGCATAATAATTTATTATTAGTAGTAGTATTAGTATTATGTTATCTTTTTTTTTCACTTTATTTTTATTTTTTGTTGGTGTAATAATTATTTTTCATATATATTTTTAATGTTATTTTTAATTTATTATATTAGGATTAGATAAAAAAGAATTAAATTTATATTTTTTTTATTTATTTTTCTTTATATAACTCATATTTTTCTTAAATAAATATTTAGAATTATAATAAAACTATTTCAAATTTTATTGTAAATAAACATTAATTCAACTTATATAGATTTTTTCTAATTAGATATAACTCATTTATATTTTTATATTATAAAATAAAAGTAAGATATTGAATTGGACAAAATATGTTAAAGAAAATATTAAAGTAGGTAACATGTAATAAAAAAAAATTGAATTAGGTAAAATATAATATTAGGAAAGTATTAAATCAGGTAAAATATAATAGAAGGAAAAAAATACTAAATTATGTTAATATTAGGCTCGAATGACACCAAAGCACCAAAAAAATTAAAAAGCTAATAGAAGGATGATTTTGCATTAATATATAGGAAAGATTGTATTTTTTAACTTCTACCAATATAAAGAATTTTGATGATAAAAAGAAAATGGACAACACTCTGTCGCGCTAACGAATTATTCGTTAAGAAAATTTTTTATATCAATACATTATATTAGAAAAATTAATATATTATAATAAAAAATTAATATATCATAATATAAAAACCAATAAATTTATAAAAAATCAATACTTTCGAATACACAAATCAATAAATTATAATACAAAAACTAATATATTATAATATTGGGTCAGATAACCTAACGAGTTTAACTCGTCGATCCGACCTGATACAAGTACTTGACAAAGAAGAAAAAGTAAAGACACATACCATGAATCAATTGAAAGTGTACTTCTCCCGAATACTTTTGACTTTGTCTATTTGATTTGTATATTAAAGACTGACGTGTGACATTGGAAACCAAAGAAATGTTTCAATCAATATGTTGCATTCCATAGTAGATATTTTCAATATCTACACGTTACCAAAAGTGAAGTAATTTCAATATCGTAAAAAAAAAAAAAGAAAAAAAGAAAAAAATAGACATCTTTGAATAAGAATGGAAAGTGATATATGTTAATGCACAACGTACATCGAGTTTTCTGGGTTTGGATGGTGAACTGCTAGGGTTGTATATTAAAAGTTTATTTCCCTACTTTTTTGAATGAGAATCAATCGGTCAGATGTTTGCAAATTGTAATATATTATTGGGTCTATTTACAAAGAATGCATAGTATATTGCAACATTTGTAACTTAACCCCAACTTTTTATTATTTTTGGAATGTCAAACTTAACCTATCATATTTTAGACCGATAGAAAATCGACACCTCCAACGAAATTCCGATAGTATTGTTGTTGGAGTGCTATATCAGACGTCTTATGAAACGACACAATTTGAACTTGTGTTATTTTCATAAGTTAAAATAATAAAAAGAGATTTTTTTTAAAAAGAGATTTTTTTCCCTCCCAATTCATGTCGATTTTTTCCTTTGACCTCTTAAAATATACTCCATTTCGTCTTGTTCCGTTTGTCGCAGTTGACTATCACACGAAAATTAATAAAGATAATTGGTGTTAAAATTATAGGTATGAAATGACCATAATATCTTTTTGTTTTAAATAATTAAAAGTGTGAAATAATAAAGGTATGAGTAAAAGTAGTAAAGTGACATTTAATTCTTATTGGGAAAGTAAAAAGTAATAATGATTGTCTCTTGAACATGTAAATGAGACATATAGAACGGTACAAAAAATATTTTCAAATTGCGACAGATAAAATGGGATGGAGGGAGTAAAATTTATTAAAATGCCTCATAAAAATACAATTTTGACAAATTTGCCCTACACTTTCATTTTTTTGGCAAAAAAGTGGCAAAAAAGTTGTGTGCGCAACGGAAACGTTGGTGCTAGGGGTTTTAATTAGAGGTCTTATCGGCGTCAATTTGGATTGGAAATTTGCCTGGTGGCTCAAAAAAATGAAAAATGATCGGCGCAGGCCGGAACAGAGCACCGAAAAGTGGTAAACATGTGTGCGATAACGTAATTAGAGTTGGAGTTTCGGAGATCTTACTGGCGACAGTTTTGGCCGAAACTTTGCATGGTGACTCGAAAAAATGAGTGAAATTCAACAGAACTGATGACGGTCGAAACGAAGAACCGGAATTAGGTTCACATGGAGAGCATCAAAAAACTAAGTCCGGTGAACCTATTTCTGGTTCTCCGTTTCGGCTGCCTTTGGTTTCGTTGGCTATCTTTTATTTTTTCGAGCTACCATTAAAAATAACAATTTAAACCGCCGTCGATAAACCTCCAAAACCCCAACCTTAATTATGTTATCGCACACATTTTCACCACTTTTCGGTGCTCTGTTCCGACCCTCGTCGATTCCGTTTGGTTCCTCTCATTTTCTCGAGCCATCACGCAAAATCTTAGCTCAAACCGATGCTGATAAGATATCTGAAACCCCAAAACTAACTTTTTTATCGTGCACATAATCTCTCCAGCCACTTTTCGTCAGAACACTAAAGTAAAAGGCAATTTGTCAAAATCGTGTATTTAAGAAGGTAAAGCGAGAAAATTATCATAAATTGAAAGGAGAAAAAAAACATTCCTAATAATAAAATTTCATTTCATATATGGCATGTGGCCTGGCGTTTCTACAACTAAACATTACCAGAATTTCCTGATGGGTCGATTTGAATTTTTTATAGGTTGAGCATGATATTGTTAAAATAAAAGGTTGCGATTATATTTCTAAAGTTACGATAGTTTATGTATTATTTTTTTAAATAACTCTATTTTATATGTTAATGCACCTGTCTCACAAAAAAGACAAAAATAACTGAATTAATTCTGAAAATAAAGTTAATATTATTATTATATAGGTGTCTTTATCTTTAAAGGTTATATAAAATTAAGCAAAGACAAAATATGACTATAAAACGGGATGCAACAATTTCAAGCATGGCTTAAAATGATAAATCAATGGGTCAAATGTTTGGTTCAATTGCAAAATCACCAGACCAGTTATTGATATACATATATAATATAGGAAACGACTACGGTACCGTGAAGGTACTATACCTCCCACCCCCCTGCATTTACATCCCTTAGATCTACCATTATCTATAACCAACTTTTGATCTAATGGTTCTAATTAAGTGGGGAATGGTACATTCACGGCACCGTAGAAGCCCCCATCTATAATATATATATATATATATATATATATATATATATATATATATATATATATATATATATATATAGGGTTGGGTTCAAATGGAACCATGTCAATATATGCGAATCTAGGGATCAATCCTGACCATTAGATTGGATAATTTCGATGGTTGAGAACATGACACGTCAGCAGGGTAATTATGGAAAATATTGAATTAATTTAATTAAAAGGGTATTTTGGGTAATTATGGAAAATATTGAATTAATTTAATTAAAAGGGTATTTTGGACAAATATCAGCATTTCGAAAAGAGCACTGCATTGCTCTCTAGAAAGCACACGGGTAAACAAAAGCACTGCGATGTGTACAAAAAAGTATCACAAATTTCGTTTTAAAATAAATGTAATTAAATTTAAAAACTTGAATATTAAAAGCATCGCATGTGATTAATTTTAGCACTACATTATTGTATAAAGAACACTGTTAAAATACGAGTAAGAATTTTGGATTTTTACTATATTTTAGTTCTTTTATGCTTTTTTTAATATTATTACAGCGCTTTTTTACTACACTATCACTGCTTTTTCGATAAATAGATCAAAATTACCCTTCCAAGAATAATATTTAACGATGATTTGCGATTTAAACTTAACTCATTGACAAGGATCATTCTAATTGAATAAAACCTTCTCCATTGATGGTAGATTTAAACAATACGAAACATCTGTGTCTACTAGTTTAAATTTGTGCCTGTCAATAAATCGTGTATGTGATAATGTATAATGGAGGAGAGGTTTAGGAATCATATACGTAGAGCAGTTAATTATGCTGAGGAACATTATCAGGAGAAAAATATATTCCTTCCACCTAAAGTGTTATTTGCAATACAGTAAGCGGAAAAAAAAAAAAAAAAAACGAGTTGCCGATTTCTGGATAGATAAGTCAACGCGGTCAGTCTAACCACTCGAAACCATCCCTACAAAATCAAAAACAATAACTGAAATTAATATCCATAAGATCAATCAAATGTATAAGTTTACCATAACAATTATTTTCTAATGTTTTCTTCAAATAACCAAGTCTAAAGTAGGCTTAACAAAGTTGAACACTTCTTTTAACCCAAAAAGTTTAAAGGAGAAATTAAAAATGCGGTAAAGTTAACAAGCTGACTTCTTGATATTTACTTACAAAATTTCAACTTGAAAGTTAGGACCAGACAAGCTCTCCACGTCTTGGTTCTTTTTAAGTCCTTTAACCTTGACATGAAGGCCTTCATTCCCAAGATCCTCCTGTTCCTTTAATATTTTATAGGCAGAATTGATGGCTGATTCGCTACAAAACTCCATCTCTATTGATTTGAGGGTTTCTCCAATTTCCGATGGGATCTCCTTCAAAATGGGGCCTTCGTCGCCTCGTCGGCGATTTGTTTTGGCCGGACGAATTCTGGGAATTTGTGGGAGGAGGATTCGTCCCTGTTCAGTCGATTCGGAGAAATACGGGAATCGATTCGCCGCCGTTCCATTGGTAACGCTCCGCCGTCGTATGCCCGGCCGATTTGCCATCACCGTTGCTGCGCCGATCTGGACAAAGGGTGCAGACGCTTGGAGAGGAAAGGAAATGGGGAAAAGGAGTGCAGACGGGTTTATCCTAGGGTTAGTGATTGGGATGGTATTTAATGTAATTAAGAGTTTTGTAAAATTACATAAAGGCCTTTTCTTTCTATATTTATAATTTAATAAATTTAGAAAATAGAAAAAATCTGAACCGCACAAATTATTAGATCTACGGCCTGGATTGGTCCCTAGGTTCGCATATATTGACGTGGGATCTATTTGAACCTAATCCTATATATATATATATATATATATACATATATATATATATATATATATATATATATATATATATATATATTAGTATATATATATATATATATATTTATTTATATATATATTCTTATAAATTAAAAAAAAGTAAATTAAACAATTTATATGCAAATATTTGAAATTATAAACATTCATAAAAATTTGGTTTATTTGTCAGACACAAGAATATAAAAATGAAGTTAATTTTTTTTTATTAATTTGGTTTATATGTCAGATATATGTAAATCATATAAAGTTAAGTAGATAAAAACCGTGAAAATAAAAAAGAGAGAGAACAATTATGTTAGGTTTAACTGTAATGTTTTGGTGATTATATTAATAGAGTTTAGTATGACTACTTCTCTCATCTACTTGTAGTCTTTTTCTGAATAAATTGTGACGCTTTTATTAAAAAGAAGAAAAGAGTTCGAATACATAGCAAATCAGTGAAAATACAAAAATAAAGATATTAGCGCTTCATAAGAAATCCCCGCTTAAGAGAACTCTTTGAAACTCTACGTACAGATAGAATCTTCATTTGCAGCAATATCCGCCAAAGATTGTCTAGAAGTAATACTCATGAGGTGAAGGACGGGAGAGGATTGTGTATCGTCAACAGTGAAAGGAGTAAAAGATTCATGTTAAAATTTTTTAATTATATCAATTAATTCTCGATCAGTGGGAGGCTTACGAAAAAGAGAGGTGCAATGTTGGCTACCAATATCCAAATCATCCACTATAATACCTTCTTCACGTGTAAGGAAGGCTGTTGGAGTATTTTGTGCCGAGAGAGAAACCTAAACTGAGGAACCCCTGTCCACCTGATCAACAAAACTCATGCTCGAAGGAGCAGGTTCCTCATATAGCACAAGCTGACGAGAGGTGTCACAAACAATCTCAGCCGATTTGCAAATGGTCGACTTCCCTTCCAAACCGGATGGGGTAACAAAAGTAACGGCGGTCTTGGGAGCCGTGTTCTCAGGGGCGAGAGATAATGACTCGGACCTCGAAGTAGGAGGTGCATAAGGACTCGTGCAGACTTCATCTTGTAACAAATCGACGCCAGACTGTAACGCATTAAAATCTTTAGAAGTGGTCGGGGGGGAGGGGATTGGGAGTCGGGTGAGTATCCGTGCGTGTACGGACCTTCATCTCCCTAGTGTCCGAATGTCGACTGTGTCTGGTGTTAACCATATGCCAATCATCCCTGTTAACGTTATGAGTGTTACGGGGATTGAAAGAGGGGTAAGAACCAACCAAATGCCCAACTGTTTTGCAAAAGGAGCAAAAATTTGGCAGGTTCTCATACCCAATGGAGATATACCTGCAATATCCTTCGCGCTCGATCATAACCGTCTCTTGCAGGGTATTCTCAACATTAATTTCAACTAAAATGCGAACAAAATTGCCCACCGAGCCATTAATAGAACGCTCATCAATTTGTAAAGGGGTGCCAACAACTCTAGCGATATTAAAAATGAAGGAATGGTAATCTTTATTTCAATACGACTTTTAGTTGGTATGATATAACTGTTAAAATAGTCAACAACCAAGTGTAAAGGGGAGTCAACAACAAAGAACACATAACGCAGATCAAAAGTCGACAATAAGTCTGCAGCTGAAAAAGTCAACAACAGGATAAGTTGATAGCTGCAAACTCTAGTTGAAGATAGTCGACAAAACACCGAGTAGCCAAAGTTAAGAGAAAAAGTCTTTAGAGAAAGGGGGTAGTCAGATAAAATATTTGACTGTAATTTAATATTCCAATAAACGATCATTAAGAATGTGCCTGACTTAGAAATGCCGCATTTAATGCACTCACATGGCCTTGATATAGTCGATTGGGACGTAACACTCCAAAGGGATTACCTTACTTTCCATACGATCTCTAGGCTACCTATACTTAGATTTAGGAGGAAAAGGTTTTCAACGGTTAAATTCAAAATGACTAACCTATATAAAGCCACTTCAAGACTCTCATTTAGACTACTGATTGAAAGCTCAATTCTCTATCTTTATCAATCGAATATCTCGAACTTAAGGAAATATAATAATCATTCTGATTAAAGATAGATATTAACATGCTGAATCAAGCATGCGGTTAGTCTCCAAAAAATCAGTTATTAATCCCTAAATATCATACATGTTCGCCTCTTTTTTTTAACCACAAGTGTACAAATTTTGAATAGTTTGGTTGAGCAAGGTAATCTCCCAAAGAAAATAATTGTCATAATGTATTCTTATGTGCCAAAATCAAAGTTTTTATACGGACATGGTGAATTCGAAACATAGACATGCTTATGAAACTCATAATAAAACTAATAAATAGTGCGAAATAAAGTATGAAAAGAGAAACTAAAATCACCATCAATATCTCGACTCGTCTTGGGTTCTCGTCGTCGACTCTCTTCTTGGATGGATGGATGGATGGATGGCGATGTCTCTCTTCTTAGTATGTCTCCTAAGGCTCCGAAATTCAATCCTCCCTTTGTTTTGGATGTTCATGGGGCTTTTATAAGGCTCATTTCCCTTCTCAAGCCTAGAAAAATGCAATTTTGATTTTAACCCGTCGCGATGGACAACCCCTTACACATCACCCCAGGCCATGCATAGGGTCGTTTACACCTCCTACTGTTAATATATTTGACATGAATGACCCACACATGACCCAAATGGTCGTGTGTAGGGTTTTTGTTAGAAGAGTTTTAGTGGTGTTGAAAGTATCAACGGGTTCATGGCTTGGTATTATCGGAATTCGATTCAATTGAAGGAATCAAGGTGTTTTAAGCTTGTAAAGTAAAGGAAAATAAAAATAAAGCAAATAAACTAACCAAACTATCCTAGGAAACAAAATTGCATGTTGGTCGGATGCCTCGTCGTATGCCTAAAATAAAAAATACAAAGCAATAATGAAAATAAGCAAAAACAAGCAAGTTTCACCAAGTACAAGCATGCATGCACAAGGTACAACTACGCTTGCATGAACATAAAAACTTGAATAATGCAAATTAGCAAAAATCGATAGCACCAAAAGCACAAGCAATGAAAATAAATGGGAAAGTTCAAAATTTTACGAGAATTAACAAGCAACAAGGAAGAGATCTAGGATTAAGCATGAAACAAAGCATGAAGATAAAAACCAAAATAAAGCATATGAAATACTTGAAATCAAGACGATCCAAGAGCCGATCTATGATCTAGATGTGTCACTCATCTAGATTCCATAGCCAATTCTTAAGATCCAAAATGAATTCAAGGTGCTAAGACAAAAAGTATGAAATGAAGAAAAATGTATGAAACATATGAAATTACGTGAAATTAAACGATCTAGGCCTCAATCTATGATCTAGACATGTCACAAGATTCCATAGCCAGTTCTTAAGATCTAACATGAATTCAAGGTGCTAAGACAAAAGGCATAAAATGAAGAAAAATGTATGAAACATATGAAATTACGTGAAATTAAACGATCTAGGCCTCAATCTATGATCTAGTTGTATCGCTCAACTAGATTCCATGGATGATTCACAAGATCAAGCTCAAATTCTAATACCTAGGGCAAAAAGCATAAGATGAAGAACAAAGCATGGAATTAAAGCATAAAATATGAAATAGAAAGGAAACTTACTTGAATTAAGAAATAAAACAAGCTTGAATGTAATTGAAATCAAAAGTAACAATCCAAGGGAGTACTTGGATTCTTCTTAGGCTTACAAACCCAAGGAGGTGCTTGAAATTAAATCTAAATCTTGGAAAAGAAATTAAAACAAAGCTTGAAATTAAATCTAAAACCTAAGGAATAGAAGATCATCCAAGAGATTGAGAGTAATTTGATCCCAAACCCTAACTTGGGTTGGGATGGGAGTTTCTTATTCATAGGTGCAAGATATGAGCTTTATATAGTCAAAACACCAAAATTCCCGCAGCCCTCAGCGTCGTAGTCGATCGACTGCTGGGGTGTCGATCGGCTGCCTTTCGATCGACTAGGGTGCAGTCTATCGACTGCCAGTCGATCGAGAGGGAGCAGTCGATCGACTGCCTTGCCAAAACGGGGGAAGCTACTGCCCGGCAGTCGATTTGGAGCTCTTTCAGCCGATCCGCAACCAGTCGATTTGGAGCTTTTCAATCGATCCTGGATGCTTTCGGCTCAAATTTCTCATTTTCCGGTCCAAAACGTCCAACGAGTGACTATAATCCTTTTAGCCACCTACAAAACAAGAATCCCAACTTAAAAATCCAAAAATAGCTCAAACATCTTCACACTTTGTACACTTTAAGCCTAGAAGCAAATAAATAAGAAAATGACCTAAAAACTAGAATAAACGACTCAAAACGAAAAACAACGCTAAAATCTAGTTAAAGATACTAGGAAAAACACAACAATTACATGTAAAACAGTTGTGCGCAAGCCTCAATTCACTAAAAACCTGCTATGGAAGATCCTTCACACAACCTAGGGTTGTGTGTCACTTTATTCCCACTTTTGACCTTAAAACATCAGAATTAACTTTTGATTTCTTCATAAGAGTTGTATCTCTATCTCTTATATTTCTATAGTCACTTGAAGCACCTCATTTAGACATCGTATAAGAAAGTTATAGGCAAATACAAAAATTGATACAACTTTGCATTGACCATGGCAATTGTTATTTTGCCACCTCTTTGGCTTCGACTTAAATGTCGCATCTTATGCCTCCATTTCTCATCCCCGTGCATCATATGATCATATAGATCAAGTTTGTCTACTAGATTTAATAGAGTTCTTACATATATAAAGAGAATTCAATAGAGAGAAAAGAATAAGGCAAAGTGTTCTTGGAATTGAATAATAAAAAGCGCATATTACAATGAGAAAGTAATGCAATATATATGCCTATGAACTAATGTTACAAGAAATAGAGAAAGTACTACCCTACCCTTAACAACAACAACAACAACAATAATACATTGTTCTGAAAACCGGATCGGTTATCGAACCGGTAAAACTACAGGTTCAGTGGTTCACAGGTCCAACCGTGGTCGGACCGATTATATATATATATATAGTATATATATATATATATATATATATATATATATATATATATATATATATATATATATATATATATATATATATATATATATATACCACTATTAAATATGTTATAAATAAATAAAATAAATTAGATTAATAAAATATATGATTATAAAATATTTTAAAGTTTAATTTAAAGAGTCCATATGAATAAATATGAATTCATCAACCATAATACAACATAGAAAAATGTTATTGAATTAAATATAATGAAGAAAAATCAAATAAAATAGTTCAATTCTAATATAATCACTCCAAGTCCAACAACTTCAAAATAAAATAAAAATTAACCATCATAATTTGTATTTATTTGTACTCCAAATAAAAAAATAAGACCCCGTCAATTTTTATTTAATATAAAAATTAGAAAGCCAAAAAAAAAAAAATAACCCAAAAAATCAAAAAAACCGGTTGAACCTGTCACAGGTTCACCGGTCCAACCGTTTCATGATCGGTTTGACCGATTTTTGACTCTGCCGGTTTGCGCATGAAAACCGGACCGGTGTGGTGACCGGTTCCCGGTCGAACCGGCCGGTCCGGTCCGGTTTTCAGAACCATGCAATAATAATAATTCTAACACCCCCCCACCCCCACCCCACCCCTCTCAGACTCAAGATGCGGATGGAATGAGAATCGAGAGTTTGCCAACTAAAAAGCAAAAACATAGAAGAGGGTGTGCTTTAGTGAACAATTTCGCAGGCTGTGATGTGGGGGAAATAAACGGCATAGTAATAGTTCCCTACTGAAGATAATGACGAGTGAAGGGACAATCAACCTCAACATATTTTGCCATTTTGTGGAACACCAGCTTGTGGGCAAATTTGAATAACACTCTGATGATCACAATACATAGGAGTGGGGCGAATAAGGGAAACACCTATATCAGCAAGAAGTTAGCGTAACCAGACGATCTTAGTAGTAGTGGTAGCCATATCACGATACTCGGCTTCTGTAGAAGAACGAGAAACAACATTTCATTTATTACTCTTCAAAGATAGAAGAGAATTCCTTTGGAAGACACAAAATCCAGCAGTAGACTTATGATATACTGGACCACTGGTGTAATCAGCATTAGAGTAGGCACATAACTTTAAAGATGATGTAGATGAAAATAAGAGACTCTGGAAGAGCTTACCTCGAATATAACGTAATATACGGAGCACATCGACCTAGTGAATAGTCAGAGGTGCAGTAAACTTACTAACAATGTGAACAACATAAGAAACATCGGGGCGTGTAATGGTGAGATAAACCAAGCTGCCAACAATAGCACGATACATAGCAGGATCAACGAAATGCGTGTCATTCGAAGAAGTGTATTAAATATTGACTTCCATGGGAAAGTCAACAGTCTTAGTGTCAGTAAGAAGAGCGTGCTCCAGAATACCAGCTGCATACTTGGACTGTGAGAGAAGATAACCTATAGGTGATGAACTTACCTCAAAACCTAGATAGTAAAAAAGGGAACCTAAGTATTTCATTTCAAATAGAGAAGACAATCCTGACTTCAGCACTACAATCCCATCAACATCACTACCAGTAATAATCATATCATCAACATATAAAGCAAGCACAATGAGACTAGTAGGAGAGTTATTGATAAAGAGAGGAGAATCATGGTGGCTACATCGAAAACCAAGAGAAAAAAGGGCAATCGAGAACTTCTCAAACAAGGCACGAGGTGCCTTTTTTGAGACATACAAAGTCTTCTTAAGTTTTTAGACCTCTCCTTGCCTATGCACCACACCTAGAAGAGGAATCATATAAACCTCTTCTTGAAGATTTCCATTAAAAAAGGTATTCCGAACATCCAACTGAGAGATATGCCATTTATTAAAAGATGCAATACCAACAAGAGTATGAACCGTAGTCATCGTATCAATGGGACAAAATGTCTCCTCATAATCTAATCCATACTGCTGAGAAAACCCTTTAACAACCAAGCATGACTTATAATGCTCAGTCGAGCCATCGGACTTAGTTTTGATTTTATACACCCAACGAGAACCAACTAATTGCATTTTCACCTTGTGGTACATGTACCATATCCTAAGTTTCAGTTTTAGACAAATCATATAGTTTTTCAGCCATAACTTGTTGCCAAATAGGATCCAGAGCTGCCTTTTTATAGTTCATTGGATCGGAGATATTGTGAATTTTGCTCAAAAAGAATGTAAATATAAGAGACTATGAAGAATAAACAAAGCCGAGAAATTGAGTAAGCTTTCGAGCGCGTAGAAGATAAAGAGGATAACGGGGAATGGTATCCACAACCTCAAGAGGTGGAGAGGTAGGCGCAAGAGGAGAGGAAGTAGTAGTACCAGGAACATCAGTACCAGCATTTGCAGAAACATAATCTATATCCCAACAAAAGGATCAATATTGATATGATCGAATTTGGACACATTATGAGACGTGAGTGGAATGGGATAAAGAGGAATATGCTTGAGAAAGAAAACATGACGTGACATATATAATTTATGAGTAACGATATCAAAACAACAATACCCCTTTTGACCATCCCCATAACCTAAGAAAACACAAAGAGCAGATTAAGAAGACAATTTACTTCATTCAAATTGAGACAAACAACAAAACATGAAGGGAGTTGAGTTCATCCGGTACTTCACATTTCTTTATTCAAACCATATGTGGGTGTTTTTTCAGATCCTGTTAATCCCGTCGATAATGTGGGATTATCACTATTAATCCCGTTGGTCATTTTGGCCACACACAAAATTGCCCATGGGGGGTGTACCTAAGGATCAAGTGCTAGTGCCTTGGCTTGGTCAGGCATCAGAGTTTGCCACATTAAAGTTACATGTAGATTTTGTCAAGGAGTATCCAAGCTTTCACCTCGAGGACGTGGTTGTGAAGGAGGGAGGAGTTGGTACGACCGAGGGTGCTGCTACTGATGTTAGAGAAGTTGAAGGTGGTGGTGATGAAACTACTCAACTAAACCATGCAGGGGCAGTCATTGAAGGTCGTCTGCTGAGAGTTAATAAGAGAAGACCTGCTCGTTATGTTGATTAGTTGTTATTTGAGTTTATTGATTTCTTTCCCATAGTTTTGCTTAAGTTGTTATTTATTATTTGCATTATTTGGTATTCTTGTTTGGTTATGAGTCTTTACTAGGTTAGGATTGTTTGTGACTTCTCTATCCTATTTGAGGTTTGCTATCATTTAATATATTCAAATTTTCATTCTTCAAAAGACTGCTTTTTCGTGATCGAGAAGCAAGAAGCTACCGCGCTCAAAAGCGTGAATCCGAAACTATATGAAGTATTGTTACTGTATAATAGTTGCCAATAACTTAAATTAATCAATGTACATTCAACATCTTAAACATCAGGAGATTAAAGAGATCATAATAAAAGAAGAAAATTATATAATATGTGATTGTGGTCGTAGTGCAACAATGACTTATCAGTGGATCAAGCTTAAGCTATATGTTGAGGCCGAACATAAGATACTGAGACCAATTAGGAGGCCTACCCTAATTTCTCCTTTAGTCTCGTGTTGTAGACCTTATATAATCTAAGGATCTACGATCGAAAATGTTTAACTCAAAAACACGAGAGTAAAATCTTAAAGTTGATTAGAGGCTTGAAGTTGTAGGTAGAGATCCAACAATTGATTGCTGATTTAGTGTTCGACGTTGATGGGATTTCAAAATTTTTATGAACATATATTCTTCAGGCTAATGTATAAATCGTAAAACTTGATTTGTCCATTGTGCTAAGCAAATAAAATAAGAGGAAATTAGTCAGCAATTTCTTTTTGACAAACTATTTATAATATATCA
Organism: Phtheirospermum japonicum; assembly: GCA_014905375.1. Lineage (NCBI taxonomy): Eukaryota > Viridiplantae > Streptophyta > Magnoliopsida > Lamiales > Orobanchaceae > Phtheirospermum > Phtheirospermum japonicum. Next base: position 231,467 of record BMAC01000926.1, read on the forward strand.
CATTAATTTTATTCACACGCCTTACTGAAAATGAAAAGACCGACAATAATGCACGCAAATACTGGGAAATGGACTTGTAGTGTATTTTACTTTCGCCAAATTATTTGTGGTTGTAAGCAATAACACCTCCTCCAACAGTGAACAATATTTATTTTTAATTTTATATTACATTTATTCAAGAAATATTATATACAAACCTCCACCATGGATCAAGTCATGAACATATACTATATCTGTGAATGTAATTACCTAGTCACCAAACTAACTTTTTTACTCTGTCTGAACTTTAGGATCTACATTAAATTCTGCTACCCTTCTATTCGTCAAGCAATAATTGTCATAAGAAATAATAATTAAAAAAAATTAAAAAAAAACCCTTTGTCGGTGATAAAAGGACCCTCATTAAATTTAAATTAAAAAATAATACTAGAGGAACATATAATTTTTAAGGAACATTTCTGGTACAAAACCCTGTTGACGTTTTGGGGAAAACAGTTAGTATCAAGATTTTGAGGATAAGGCCATGTGAATTTTCCTGTATTTGCTCTTGCTTGCCCAGTTAATACCTTAATCAATTTGTAGTTCAAATAATTTATATACACCGTGTGTGAAGTTAACATCCATTTCTATGCATTGCAATTAATTGCATCGATTGTTTTATTTATTTAATTTTAAATGTCACATTCTCAAGAATAGACTTGTCATATAATTAATATCTTCAAGTTCTGATGTTTTAATAGGTCACCACTAGTTCTGCATACATTAGATCCAGAATTTAAGATCGAGATCACAATTAAGATGACTAATAATAAGCTACGGTTAGTTGATGAACAATTGTTTAGATTTTCTATTAAGTTGTTTTTTCAAGAATTGTGGATCATGCTTAATTGTTTATACGATGCAATACAAGAGGTAATTTTCAAATAGTTAGTTAGGTCAAAATCTCGTATATATTATGTTCGAATATGACTATTTTTAAAAATCATAAAATCTAATTATTAAAAGTTCGTTTTATGTACTTTTATTCTCCACCCCCTTCAAAAAAAAAAAAAACAACAACAAATTAATGACAAAAAATATGTCGGATCACGAAGAAATCGTAAATTATAAGTAAATTTGTTGTAGGTAAAATAATTATTAATAAATATTTTCCAACAAAATTTAATACTGTCGATAAATACTTATATAATTTCTATCGGTAAATCCAAAATATATTGACGATTGGTTAGTATAATTTGAGAGAACAAATATATATATTTTGAGAGTAATTATACGATTTATACAGTTCACTATGCATGTTTTTTTAGTGATAATTTACTTAGAGATCTAGACTTTTGCTAAATTTCTAAGTTTGATAATGCCCTCGGCAAGTATTCATTATAGTCTCTGGAATAATATAATGTACCATGTTGTAAGTCATGATGATATTAAGGATCCCCTCGTCTAGTCTCTCTCTCTTTCAATTCTCATCTTCCTTTTATTTCATTTATCAATTATTATATTCTTAAGATTAATTATTTATAAGTCACGTATGTACTCACTTATTTTTATTTATTTATCAATACTATTTGTATATTTATTAATTTTTTATTAATCATTTTATAATTTTATTATATATATATACACTCGATTTCTTGAATTATAATATTAATTTACAATTATTAAAACAAATATTAAGGCGACATGTGTTATTATAATTTAAAAATTACAAAAGTAAGGAGATTGAAAATACGATATACTACTGATAAATAAAAATACAACAAAAGATATCAGTACTAATATATAATATACGGGATTTCTACGGTGCCGTGAAGGTACCATTACCCACTTAATTAGAACCATTATATTAAAAGTTGGTTATAGATAATGGTAAGATCAAATGATGTAATATAGGGGGTGGGAGGTATGTCACCTTCGCGGTATATAAAGAGAGAGTTTATTATTCTCTTATATGGCCCAAATATATAGTCCCTTTTTATATTTAATACTACTTTACCCATTATTTTACTATTATAATCCTATTTAATATTAATTTTTTAGCAGCCTTGATTAAATGAGGACAAATCAAGAAATGTTAGGAATATTTATTATTTCAAATA
>BMAC01000926.1:237852-270673 GCA_014905375.1 Phtheirospermum japonicum
TCCCTCGCCCTGAAGAAGCGCGGCGACGGCGTCCTGGGCCTCGACAACTTCAACTCCTACTACGACCCGTCCCTGAAGCGGGCCCGCCAGAACCTCCTGGCCCGCCACCAGATCTTCATCGTCGAGGGGGACCTAAACGACGCCGGATTGCTCAACAAGCTCTTCGACATCGTCCCCTTCTCCCACATCCTCCACCTGGCCGCCCAGGCCGGCGTCCGCTACGCCATGCAGAACCCTCTCTCTTACGTCAGCTCCAACGTGGCCGGCTTCGTCAATCTCCTCGAGGTGGCCAAGTCGGCGGACCCGCAGCCGGCCATCGTCTGGGCCTCGTCCAGCTCCGTCTACGGCCTCAACACTCAGGTGCCGTTCTCCGAGTCGGACCGGACCGACCGCCCGGCCAGCCTCTACGCCGCCACGAAAAAGGCGGGCGAGGAGATCGCGCACACTTACAACCACATATACGGGCTTTCCCTGACCGGGCTGAGGTTCTTCACGGTCTACGGGCCCTGGGGCCGGCCCGACATGGCTTACTTCTTCTTCACCAAGGATATCCTACAGGGGAAGGGGATCAACGTGTACGTGACGCAGGAGGAGAAGGAGGTGGCGCGTGACTTCACGTACATCGACGACATCGTGAAGGGGTGCGTCGGCGCGCTCGACACGGCGGAGAAGAGCACCGGGAGCGGCGGGAAGAAGCGGGCGCCGGCCCAGCTGAGGGTGTACAACCTGGGGAACACGGCGCCGGTGACAGTGGGGAAGCTGGTGGGGATATTGGAGAGCCTGCTGAGCGTGAAGGCGAAGAAGCACGTGATCAGGATGCCCAGAAACGGCGACGTTCCGTACACGCATGCTAACGTGAGCCTGGCCTACAGGGACTTTGGGTACAAGCCGACTACCGATTTGGCCGCGGGGCTGAGGAGATTTGTCAAGTGGTACGTTGGGTATTATGGGATTGAGACGAGGGTAAAAAAGGAATTCGCGTCCAGCGCCAATGAGAACTCGGACGATTAAATGCATTGGAGGCCATCATCACATGGGACGAGGGGAGGTGGGCCCGTGGGGTATGTTTAATTATTTCTCCCACTTTTTTTTTTCTTTTCTTTTTCAATATCTCCTTTGTCTTCGCATTTGGACCCAATTGATGATGTTGTTATAGTATAGAGCATAGAATATTACACTCAATGAGAAAAAAGAAAAGGAAAAAAAGAAAAGTAAGAAGGACAAGTGTAGATCTGTGAATTTGAAAATTGTAATAATCGATAATTAATGTATCCTATGGATATAAAAGAAAAAGTGTTGAATTCTGTACTTAGAAATCTAAGTGGTTCATATCAACCTAGTATGATGAAGAAGTGTATAATTAGTTGGAACAGCTAGCAAGGAAGACATCAAGATTCCTCTTCCAATTGCTTTTGTTTTCTATATTTTTATTCAACTACACATACTATACATGATTGAAATCTGAATGTATCTGTAGAGCAATTGCCTTTTTTCCTAATTCCTTTTTCTTTTTTTTGGTGTCATGAGTTAAGGAAATCTGATAACCAAGCACAAAAAGGTGAAAACAACTGCAAAACTGATGATATTTAGATGATGTTTACAAACATGATAAAATAACATTGAATAGGGCTACAGGTAACATATGATCTCGGTGCCTAAACACGTGTGCTGTGCTTATTAGTTACATGAAAATCTAGTTAATAGAAGAAACACTACAAACGGAGTATGCTAGAAAGGACTATACAACTAGAATGGGTTGGACGGTGACAACCTGGCCTGGGCCCGTCGGGCCAACCCCAAAATTTGGGCCGAGTAGAGCTGGGCCAAAATTTCATTGGCCCAAGCCCAGCCCATCATAGAAAATACAGTGTAATTTGGCGGCCTAACCCGGGCCAGTGGGCTTGTTGGGTCGGGTTGAAAACGACCTAATTTTTTTGGGTTTCGTATTCCAAGGAAAAATTGTTGGCTTGCACAACTGATAAAAACAACTAATTGTGCTGTCAAGTGATCTCATACGATGGGTGCATGTATTGTCGTGCACCAGCTTATATCCTGCATTATTTGTATCATCTTGTGATGATTTGGTCCCATTTTCATGCCCTCGCAATTCGAGTGAGGTATATGGTATGACCACAATTTCTCCCTTAACCGAGTGAAGAAATGATTTGAGAGTGGCATCGTAAAAATGTCTACTACTTGATCATAGGAAGGCATATGTTGAATCTTGATGACACTCAGGTATGACCAACAATTTCTCCCTTACCAAACAACTTTTTTTTTTTTATAAACATGTTTTTCTTTTTTTTTTCTTTTTTTTTCAAATGACACCACACGTAAATAGTCAACGCAAACAATTGGACTAAAATTGATTTCCTTAATTCTCGAAATAAAGATTACAACCAAATGATGTCAAAAATAACTTTTTATAGGCTTCTGAATTCTTCCTCAGTGCTGCTCCTATACACTACTCATGTTCCTTTGAGCTCCAACTGACAAGATTCTTTCCCATGAATATACAAAATCCTGAAACTGATCTCCTATAATTAGGATCAGCTGCCTAGTCAGCATCTATGAAAGTTACAAGTTATGAAGAAGGTGAAGCAACAAAACTCAACCGCGATCAATTATTCTTGCGAAATATTTGAAAATTTATTTTATGGCTTTCCAGTGCTTATCCAATGGGGATTGCATGATTTGAATGATCTTGTTCACACTGTAAGACAATTCAAGTCTAGTGACAGTTACATACAAAAGACCACCAACTAAACTTATATAAAGGGATGCATATGAAACAGGTGATCCATAGGCGTAGGGCTACCCTTAGCACCATCCATTCCTACCTTGCTTAAAAACTCCTTGATGTAGTTCTTTTGTGAAAAAAACAGAACATTAGGTGTGTGTTTGAATTTTATTTCCTGAAAATAATGCAGTGTTCCCATGTCCTTTAAGGGGAAGAAGCTACTCAATTGCTGGATGAACAACTTGATTTCTTGATCACTAGTCCCAGTCACATTAATATCATCCACATATGTCATAACAATCATGCCATATGCCTTGTGTTTATAGCATAAGCATGTGTTGGTTTTTAGATGCCACGAATCCCATAGACTGTAGAATTCCATCAATTTGTTGGACCAAGTTCTCGATTCTTACTTGAGTCCATACAAAGATTTCCTCACCTTATAAACTAGATTGTTGCTGTTGCATATTTCAAAACCAAGGGGATGTGACATGTAGAGGTCAGTCTTTAGGTCAAAATTTAGGAATGCATTTGCAACATCAAGCTATCTAATGGACCGTGATTTTAGAGAGGGCTAGAGACAATACAACTCTAATTACTTATGGTTTAACTACAACACTAAAGGTTTTTATGAAATCAAAACCAAAAGTTTGAGTGCACCCTTTTGCAACAAGCATGGCTTTGTACTTATCTAGTGTCCCATATGCATTTTTCTTGACCTTAAACATCCATTTGCAACCAATTCATTTTTTATTAGGAGGAAGTGAGCTTAATGTACATGACTGATTTCTTGTGAGAGCATCAATCTATTCTTGTACAACACATCTCCATTCAGGTACAACCAAAGTTAATTGATAAACTTTTGGCTTATGAATGACAGATTTTGATTTAGTAGTCATTTGGTACCCCCTTGCTGGATCCTTAAACTCTATGTCAGTGGAAGCAACAAAAGTATGAATATTCTTAATAGACATATCTATAAAAATTCTACCACCATGATGCTGAGAAGGAGAGGATGATGATGTAGATGATGTATGTGCTTAGTATGAGAATGGTGACTAGGAAGAATGTTCATGTGTAGAAACAGAAACACTAGAAGAAGAAGATTGGTGAGATGGATATTATGTAGGAAAGGTGGTGACGTTCTCAGTAATTAAAGGTGATGATGGTAGAGCAGTAGTTGAGGTATGATGAGATGTAGTGTTGGTTGAATTGGACTCTTTGGGGAAAATTGGTTTTATCAAAGATGATGTGTCTTGTTATGAGAAGCTTGTTGTTAAGAAGGAGGACTTTGTAACTGTATCCAAGAAAGGTGCCAGCTGTACTCCTGAACCGAAGTTTATTTGAATTGCAAGGTTTCATATAAGGGAAGCGCTGGCAACCAAACATTCTGAGGTAATCATACTCAGGTTTTGTTTTGGTAAGCATTTCATGAGGACTATTATAATTGAGTATCTTTGAGGGTGTTCTGTTGATAAGATAAATAATAGAAGTAAAAGCTGAATCCCAGTGTTCTTGAGGTACACGAGAGGTTTCTAAAAGTGATAATCCTACTTACATGATATATCCGTTCTTTCTCTTAGCCATTCTATGTTTGATACCATGATCAAGAAAGAATTTAGATAGGGCAATAACTCTCTACCTCCATCACTCTGTACAACCCTAATTCTTTTATTGTATTGAGTTTCAACAAGTTTCTTAAAATGAACAAAGGCTTGATAGGTATCGGGCTTGTGCTTTAAAAGGTGTATCCAGTTGTATCTAGAAGCTCAAAACGTAATCATTCACAATATATTAACGTTATAAGTCATTGTAATGTAATTATGCAATGTCGTGTCAATGAAAATCATTCTTTTGAATCTCTTTTCAAACAATATCATTGATTAATAAAATACGTCATGCGAAAATAAAACTAATATACTATCTATAACACCTAACATAAAGTACTAAATAAAAACACTAAATTAACCCATAAATAAAATACTAAAACTAATAATAAAAGAAATAAAGAAAATACTAATATAACATATACCTTAAAATATCACACGATAACAACTCCTACACTGCAAATCATTGACACCTCAAGAAAATATACTAAAAAGAGATTTCCTAGTTAAAGGACCCCAATATATTTTAAAAAAATATATATTTTAATATATTATTCTTAATCTTGATGAAAAGAGGTAAGGAACCTTCTATTTATAGAAACTTAAAAGCAATATGACTTGTTCAAGTCTTCGATGTGGGACAACATAAACCCACATAAGGAAATCTCACTTGATATTCAAAACAAAACTCATATTTTATTTCTTCGTGGTTGATCTATGTCCACGTCTCAACTGTCATTTGACATATTATTTTGTCTCATTTTGCTAAAAAGTGGGACACTTGTTATTATCATTACCATTATATATATCATAGTACCCAAACACACACACATATATTAGTGCATTAATATATTAGTGCACGGATTTCATTTATAATTTATAAGTATATGCATAAATTGAGATTCGAGATATTACTTTTCTCATACTATTATTTTATATAATTTAATGGTATAGATACTTTATTATCTTATTCCATGAAAATATCAAACTCTTAGCCAAGATTCTTATTAGAGATACTTTATGAATGTATATACTAATTTTACATACATTATATAATAAGATTCAATATAAATGCAAGTATCACATAAATCATATAAGCAATATAATACGCATGAGTCCTATTGGTCTATGAGTAGCGTAAAATTTTAAAGGCATAAATTTTTCTAAAAAATATTCAGTTTATTACTTTCATTTTTGCATGATTCTTGGCTATAGATATTTGTGTCTAGGGCGAAGGTGATTCGTTTTTTTAATCTAAGCATGTTTGTACATTATTTAATTAGATTTGGGTTAAATGGAATAAATTTATTATTAATCATTATTTTTGTTATCATAATTTTATTTTAGATCGAATTGGTACCAAGAGAAGATTTGCTATTAGATTTGATATCTATTAGATCTAGTTAAATTCGAATTCTCCATGGTATGATCTAGCACAATCTAATTATTGATGTCAAACGGCTTGGATAAATCTATCAGATGAGGCTAACGTCCTACACCTACGTTTATTACTTGTTTCAAATCTTTTCCTTCAAACACTCCTGAAATGATTTCTTTTAAATTCTGTCTTTTAAATTTTCGTATTTTAATTTCTTGCTAAATTAGTTCTTAAACTTCGACACCTCAAAATTTGATCGTGTGTTTAAGTTATATAACTTTTCTTTATTTTCTCTTTTGTGAGTTCCACTTAAATCAAAAACTCCTCGCCTTCCCTGTGAGAATACGATTTGGGAAGACCTCGCCAAACTATGATCGATCCCGTGCTATTGTGGTGATCTCATTTTTCTAAATTTAAAAAATGTGTCACAAGGTTTAATCAATGCAAAAACTTGAAGTCGAGGAGGTAAGTGCAAATAAAAATAGTTGGTGTAAAACCCGTAAGGTACATGTGCTTTAATATTTCTTTCACATAATTTTATTATATTTTGTTATACTTTTATGTTCTCTCACTATTAGACCACAGAATTGTTGGTTTCAAAGGAGATCCATTCGATTAAAATTATAAATAAAATAATCTAAACATGGAAATATAAGATTATTTGATAATAATTAACAAATAATGACAAACTAACAATAACCCCACGTACTGGCGATTTTTTTAAGTATTTTTTAAATTGTGAAACTTTGATACTTTTATGAGATACTGATGCAATACTACACATATGTTAAAAACATGACATTAAAAAATAATTATCGAATTTCTAGGATTTTAAATTTTATAACTATCACATTTGTTTTTAAAATTATCTTATAATTAATCCCGTAAAATACATAGAATAATTCTAGTTATTCCAATATATGAAGTTTATTATATTAAAATATTTATAAATATATAGTATAAAGTATATAAGATTGTTTAGCCATTTGGGCACTTCAAAGTTTATTTTTCCATTTCAAAAAAAATCTCTCTTTATTATAATAAAGTAAATATATGCCTCTTTTATTTTTGTTAATATAATAAAGTGAATATATCATCCCTTTTTTCTTAGAGTAAAGCTACACGCAGGGAGATGTTTGGGAACTGGTTCAGGAAATTGACATAAATTGACAAAAAGACCTCACTTTCCCTATCCCACAATATATGTTAAAATAAAAAAAAAAATAGAAAAAGAAAAAACCTAACCTAACCTAACCTAACCTAACCACACCTCTCCTCCCGCTGCATCTCACATTCTCAACTTCTCCTCCGTCTCCCACACTTTTCCTCTTTGAAAACCCACCCTAATTACACCACACAAAATTGGGATCGAAATCGAAAGGTGAAATGTGAAATCTCAATCTTTATTCATCAAAGATCGACAATCCAAAGCAGAAAAGGATAAGATTTTTTTTTTTAATTTTCTTGAATCTTCATGTTTCGACATGTAAATTGAGATGAAATTTAGGTCTTGATGTGTTTTCTCGGGTAGCAGAGGAGATGTTGCTGCGGCCGAGGATGGTGCCGAACTTGCCGGGAGAGGGTCTGCCGAAAGCTTAGCGTAGGATGTGACGATGCTCGAGATGCCGCCGAAGATGACAAAGTTGATGCGAGCGTGACGATACCGAGGAGTCTCGGCACCGTGAATGTGGTGATACGGCTGGAAGCGATGGTGGATGATCTGTTTCTGGAGGCGCAAGTGGGCGGTAACGGAGAATTGAGTAGTGTAGGCCGTTTGCGACTAAGAGTGCGCTAGTGAATTCGGCGGACTGTTGAACTGCTCGGTTCAGCGTCATGGCATTGGCGATGGTCGGCGATGCCAGATTTGATGGTGGTGAACATGAGCTGTTGCTAATTGGTGCCGCTAATTTGTCGAACAGAATGCCAGTCCTCGTTTAAGTTCGGACTAGAATTCTGATATAAGTGAACAAAGAATAGCTTATTTATTTCTAACCCATCGACCCAGTCCTTTCAAATTATTTCTGATTTGTTTGCTTAATAAATTTGAGTTAGAAATGATATTAAATTCGAAGATCTTATACTTTGTTTGCTGCAGGTTATTATATTTGGAGGTTTATAATGGGAGTGAAGAATATTGGTATGTGTTTGCATTGTTGTTCTCGTGGACACAAAACAGACACTTGTAAAAAACAAGAAAAATTGTCCCGACTGCAAAATTGGTAGGAAACAATGTTTCATTAGTGAGAAGGACTCCCCATATAAAAGGGGAAATTGTTTTAAACTTACACAAGGAGAATTGCCAATGAATGTAGCTATTGTAAATTGATTGGCCCTCCAAATAAAGAAGATCCCGACTACGATGAAGGAGAATCAAGCAATAAAGAGAAGCAAGATAAGGACTTTAATATGCCAAAAAAGATGGATGATCTCTCATCGATGATGGAAAAATGCGCTAATATCGCGGAAACAAGAAACGTCGATATCTCACTTAAAGTATATGAGTTTACATTCCGCAAGAGAAATGTATGACCATGTTGTGGTTTAATGTAACGTATTATTGTCTATAAATGTTTTTTTATTAATGTAAGATTTTATCATCTTTAATGTATTTTTCTTTTAACTTGTTGCATCACTTATTCTCAAAAACGAACTTGTAAATGCAAGAGTTGAGTTGAGATTGGGAAAAGTGGGTATAAGGAGTTGTTCTCTGTGGTGTATTTTCTCTTTAAGCAATGACATTTGAAGATTTTGTTGTTTATAATCGGGCTTAAGTTACCACGTGAATAAGATAGAGATCTAAATCTAGTATTAAGTTTTGTCCAATATGAAATATCCAACGCGGAAAAATTCGATCAATCAAACCTTATCAAGGGGTTCGGGTTTCCAATTCATATATACCCACTAGAACTACAACACCAATCGATTATATTATACATAGTTATTGCAAACACTCCATTTAACTTGAAAACTAATTGTGCATTTTAATTTCCTTGAACAAGTCATGATGAGATTATACCTCAACCAAGCCAAATAAAGATATATAGAATCAAACAAATCAATTTTCAATTTCAACCTCAACTCAATATCTCAAAAATTAACAACAGCCACAAGTTTCAGTACTTGAAAAGTTCACATAATAATAGACAAAAATTATAGTTTAATTGTTACCTATTCAAATTGTTGCAGATTTTGCCCATAGAAAGAGAGTGGTAAAAAGTAGAAACAACACACTTGAGACTAATGAAAGCAGAGTATATCCAAATATCTCCAAAACCACCCTAGCATCACATCAGCAACTGTTCAACAAAATCTTTAAAAAAAAAAAAATAATCAACCTTTTTAGACATCTCTGATGAACATCTATGTGCTTGTCAAACAACCGATTCGATGAGCCCATTTTAGACAAGCTGAGGCCATAAAATCCAAAATAACACATATTGTTGAGGATTTTATTCTTGGGAATAATTCCTTATTTAGTTGTTTGCCTTTCTTAGGCCCAAAATATATTAGGGAACTAGAATTAGGACTCTAGATTTGTTTCCTAGATTGTGTCTAAGATTTTATTTAGTTTCCTATATTGTGTTTATGACTTGTTTAACTTGTCTACCAAGTTTAGGACTCTAGGACTCTTGTCTATTTAAGACAAGACAAAACCAAGAGAAGAGGATACCTTCAATAAACTTTTAATCGCAAGGATTTTTGAAGAAGGGCGCACGACGCAAGGAACGTACAAGCAAAGAAGAACACGAAGACTACTTGGAGCCATTGTTTGATATTGACAAGCTATTCGAAGTTGCGTGACCAACGGAGGAGAGCTTGTTCAACCTAGGCGATAAGTATTTAGTATCATGTTTATGATATTTTAGTTTTCATATATTGCTTAATATTTTTGTATTGATTGAAAAACAACGAAGCAATATAGTTTTCGGGTTTGTACACCCAAGTTCACGAGTACTTTTACTTGTGAACTGAATTTATTATATCGTGTTTTATTCCGCTGCATATTTTTACTTTACTCTGGTCAATGTTGTTAATCAGTGTTGTTTAACATTGTTAACAACATCATAAAACTGAGACTTATTTTCAAAACCATAGACTTTCAAATTTTACACATATATACATCATTTCACAATTAATAACTGGAAAATAATGCCAAGAAACAAAAGCAGCACAAGTGCTACAATTAACTTTTCCTATATAATATTATAAACAACAAAACATTCAAATGTCATTGCTTAAAGAGCCAATACACCAAGTTACAACCAAACGTAACACCAAGAAACAAAAGCAGTATAAGTGCTACAACTAATTCTTCCACAGCTCGCACCAACAACATTCATGTATAAACATAAAATTTTTGACTACTAATCCTCTGGAAAATCACTTCCTGTTGTTGCACCCCCATTAATCATGATTCTTTTCATTGATGAAACCTACATAAAAGACAACCTAGTAAGTACACGTAGTGATACGATAGAATGAATAACAAATATAAATACCGTACCCTTTTCTTCTTTGAATTTTTCTTAAGGGATCCTTTTAACCGATTCTTCCTTGGGGCCACCCTACTCTTTACAAATGGTGGATCGAGAATATTAGATCACTCTTCTGCCTGGATAGTATGTGGACCATTATTTGATGGGAAAGGTCCGCTTATAGCCACGCCATGTCGCTCTCCATGGAGGGATGGTTGAGAAATTAAAATTTCGCGCATCTTTTGTTCTAGTAATTCAATTAAATTATCGCAATATTCTTTATCAATAGAAATCGTTTCTGACATCCTCGCCGCGACGCTGAACAACTTGTCTTGCCTTTCTTTTTCTGGGGTACACGTCCAACCACTATCTCCAACTATAATCTTCGAATGCACCCTATGTACGTCCTTCCTCCAGCGTCTCAATACATATCTTTCATGAACCTCATGAATGTCTAAGTCAACCAAAACTTTTAAAGAGTGTCTACAAAGAATTCCCCGACACTCAAACAAGTTGTAATTACATGAGACAATAAGATTCTCCCTAGCAAATGATATAATAAACTCCCTACGTTTCCAGTGGTTAGTACCCAATGCAACCTGCTCAGATACGCGGTATATCACCGCTGGATGATCATTCTCCGCCCCGTCAATCCTACAATAAGAAATTGTAATCATTTCCTTTTGAAATTCTTTTTGAAACTTCTTATTAGTAAATGCCTTTTGAAATTATTTTTCTATCCCGAAATGAGTGGCACATCGAACACTTGTACTTAATGACTTATGACCAGCCTTAACCTCCTTCTCTATCATCTTTCTCATTGCTCGATCATATTGCTCGACAAACTGCTTTAGAGATGTTCCCCAGTTTACAAAACCTTTGAAGAACGCATTCATGCTTTCACTTCTTTGAGTAGTAGACATCCCAGCCCAAAAACTAGTCTTGAGATTACATGGAACCCAACGAGCTCTCTCAGAATAATTTCTGCACACCATTTGAGATCCCTAAGTTGGTACTTATCGACCAACTCGTCCCATGCGTCCTCAAACTCATCCGAAAATTGACTATTATAAATCGCTGCCTTAATATCTTCAATCACAACATCTTTATCTGAACGACCTCCAAATTTCTCAGGCAACTTTTTCATTATATGCCATAAGCACCATCTGGGAATGGTATTTGGGAACACTTGGGGAATCGCAGCCTTCATTGCCAAGACTTGGTCGATAATTATACCAATAGGTGCTTTCCCTCTCATACATTCAAGCCACGCAGAAAGCTTCCGAATAAATGAATTAGTATCCTCAGATGCTAACAACCCACACCCCAACAATATAGACTGTCCGTGATGGTTTACGCCAATAAATGGGGCAAAAGGCATCTGATACTTGTTCACTAAATAGGTCGTATCAAATGAGACAACATCTCCAAACTCTTTATATGCTTCTCTTGACCTATTATCAGCCCAAAATACATTAAGCAATCTTCCGTCCTCATCTATATCAATGTCAAAGTAGAAACCAGGACATTGCGATTGCATTCGCCTAAAATAGGCCTGAAGAGCAGCGACATCACCTTCCCCTAATCTGAGCTTCCGAGACTTTGTTGAGTAATTCCAACAATCTCTCTCTTTGCACGTGACATTCTCATAACCTCCCGCGTCAATAGCAATTGCCTTAAATGTCTTACATACTCGTATCCCCACCCTATCGTTCATATCAATTTGCCTCTTCACAAGTGGGTTCATTCGGCGATTACATGCATATAACCTAGACTTAGTTGGGCTGAGAACATAATTATGCTCGATTTCCACCTTGCTTATACGCCACACCCCAAATACATCTGAGACCGCACAAACCCTTGCTTTACAACCAGTCTGTCCGGTTGGGCGAATATTAGAAGGATTACTCGACGTACTTTCCCTATTGTCCGATCTGATGCAGTCAAGATAGTAATACCGAAGTTTTCCATCACTCCCTTTCTTTGTGCTCCCAATCCTAATCGGAAAACCTTCACGATAAGCATATGATATGTAAAATTCATAAACAGCTTCAGTACTTTCAAATTTCATTCCAATTATTGGAATGATTGTACCATTATTTCCATTTTTTACAAGGGCAAGTGTATCGTTCTTAGTATCATCAACTACAGTCTCTGTAGAAAAAAAAATCAAAAATTACTTTCTTAATTTCAATTGTAGCGGAGAAAAACAAGGAACAAAGTATTCATTAAAGAAATTATAAAGGAAATTAAAGGAAACGATAGAATTTGGATTATACCTTCATCAATATCCAGCCCCTGATTTTTATTTTGAAAATCTCGGTTATCGAGCTCAAAAGTATTCATTTCTTCCTCTTCATTTAATTCATAAGCATTACTCATTGTTTTCCCTCAAGTTCTTTGAAATCTCTTAAGAAAATCGAAAAAAATGATTTTTTTTTTGTTTGAATTTGCTCAAGAATTATAGGGTTTGGTTGTTTTGAATTATAACCTTTCGATTTCGATCCCAATTTTGTGTGGTGTAATTAGGGTGGGTTTTCAAAGAGGAGAAGTGTGGGAGACGGAGGAGAAATTGAGAATGTGAGAGGCAATGGGAGGAGAGGTGTGGTTAGTTAGATTAGGTTTTTTCTTTTTCTTTTTTTTTTTTATTTTAACATATATTATGGGATAGGGAAAGTGAGGATCTTTTTGTCAATTTATGTCAATTTTCTGAACTAATTCCTAAACATCTCCCCTACCTGTAGCTTTATTTTTTTTTATTATTTTTTTTTTTTATACACGTGAGTAGTGTTTTTGCAACTTCGCGGCAGCAATTAATTTTTAATTCAAATTATTCCTTTCATCGATATCACGGAGACAAAGCTCGTTTTTCATCTTGGAAGTTGGCCAATACCGTTTACATTTATTTGAGTGTGCATCACAGTTGAATATCCTTTTATTTTCTTTCTTTAGTTTGTTTAGAGAATAGTAAAAAAAATAAAAAAATTCAAGGGATGAATTTCTTTTGTAAAATTGTATTGAATATAATTTGTATATTTTTTGTTAAGTTATTGAATATAAAATTATCTTTTGTTTTATTAGTAAGTGTGTGAGAAATTAATGAGAGTTGTATTTTTATTAGTGAAAATAAGATTATGTGGTATAAACTATTATTATTATTTTTTTTTTTTCGCTATTCGATGAAATTTCTATTTTTATTGTGGTCTGCAAATTAAAGGTTATTGAAAAGGCATATGAAAAACGAAGCACTCAGACATGGCGTTGATATACATATAGTTATATAAAGTTTACTCTCAATAATTAAAGGTAAAACATTAAGCTTAACACACAGAACATATAACTATGTGCCGATGCACAACACGTTGCATCGGACGATATAACAGCTGCAGAGTGACAAGTGTCACCTTATTGAAGCAATATATTGAAGCATGCAGCACAAATGAAGTTGGTAGAAACAACTGATCAAGTGTGGTATCAATCAAGGGCATGGTTTGTCAGTATATGCGCAGCACAGATCCGGATTGTTTGATAGATTCCTGTACAACAATATTAATGACGTCACATGAAATAATTACTATCTTGAAAACAATTATACACCAACACTAATAAATTGGATACTCACAAATTTAAGGTTTGGGATGTTCATTAATGAGTCGGGTACTCTGCCGCTCAAATTGTTATCGTTTAGCCGACTATCCTTGTAAACACACGTTAATGATTATCATTAGATTTCATATCTTTATATTATATAAATAAATAAATAAAACAAGTCATAATAATAATAATAAATTGACGCACAGGAATAACAAACTTGTCAAGTTGCCCAATTCTTCTGGAATGGAACCGTTAAGACTGTTATTATACAGATCCAAACTCTGCAAATTAGCAAGATTTCCAAGCTCTTTGGGTATTGACCCATTTATCTTGTTATTGTACAACTCCCTATCACCATAAACAAAATAAACATGAAAGAATAAAGTGTTAATTCCAGTAAAAAAATCTAATTAAAATACTTAACAAAATATATTGATTCATTAAATATTAATAAATTTATATCAAAATTATATAATATATATACTGGAATCTTTAAGCAAATAAATTTATTTAAATATTTAAATGATGATATAAAATGCAATCTTGTATTCAGGGAGGGCTGGGGCCATGTTCAACTATTTATTGTACTAATATTTTATTTACATTTAAAAAAAAATAGATAATAGCCCATGTTAAACTTATTCTAGTCTAATTATATTTCAATTATTTTAGCTCAAAATCCATAAATTATATTAGTGATGGTTGATTATATAGGAGAACTTTCTACATTAAACGAGACTTTACCGATACTAATTCAATAATTAATGTGATTTATTTTATAAAAAAACTGCACGACACATTTACTTTCAAAACGCAATTTTAATACTTTATTTCTTATCCGAATCATTAATATTTGTAATTAATAGAATATTTTATACATATTTTTTTAGAGTTGTTGGATGTGAGTTAATTTGTCTAATCTGCTGTTAAATTTTATGTCTCAACCTCAAAATATTTTTTGAATCGCATAAAGTACTGACCAGCCCTTTTTAAGTGGTTAAGTTAGTCAAGAGTTATGAATGTCATAGTTAATATAACACATAATATATATCCATTTTTCTTATTAGTTACTAGTAATTTTTTATATTTCGATTTAAACACAACAAACATATGCTAAAATTGATGTACACTAAACATACGGATGGTTTCCATTAGACATTCATATTTTTTAAACAATAATGCATATTTTAAAGGTTAAATGTCATACTTTTTGAACATGTATATTTATGTTAACTATGACATTTCACCGTAAAAATATATATTTTGTTCAAGTAATATAACGGTATAACAAAAAAAATTCCTACTAAAATGTTTATATTCGGGTAGTTCAGGATGAAAAAAAATTCTGACTACGCCCCTACTTGTATTCGAAAATATTGTTTTGTATTTTCCATTAAAAGTATATACGAAAAATATAAGAGATACCAAAATTATTTTGAGCACGTTTGTAATTTTTTCGCAGCTTAATTCATTTCAAAACAATGGTTGCAAAAAATTTGAATGTAACGTACAAAGCCAGCAATCCCTTCAAGTCTCCAAGATCTCCGATCAACGGACCAGCTAAATTGTAATCCCCAAGATCACTGCCAACATAAATTGGTGAAAATAAACCAACCCGAGAAAATAACATTTTACATGTGAAAATAGGGACAACGATAACAAAATTAATAAATCATATTCTTACACTCTTTGAACTATGTTTGAATCACAGATGATGTGGAACCACGTGTAAGGGTTATTGAAGTATTAGGGGTCAAATTGTAAATTATTTTATTTTTCAATTAAGTCCAAGTCAAAGTCAAAATAGTTAGAAGTTAGTTAGAAGTTGTTAATGGTTGTTAGCAAGTGGTTATCTAGGGTTCTGGTAGTTTTGCAAGTTGTTAGCCCGGCTGTTCAAATAGGGCAAAACAGTTCATCTGTAATTCATTCTCTCAAAATTAATAAAAATATACTCTATCTTGAAATTCAACATGGTATCAGAGCCAACGACGACGGTTTTTCTCCGGTGGCCATTTTCCCCTTCTAATTGTATAACTCCTTCCTCTCCGACGATCCCTTCTCCTCCGTAAAGCAGCTGAAAATGGAGTCAATTCCAGAAATTACACCGTCAATCTCGTCGGCGATTCCTCATATCACGCCGCTCAACCTCCGTTTGGATCGAAGTAGTTACAATTACTGAAAAATCCAAGTTCTATCCACAGACCGAGCATATGGTCTTGAAGGCGTTCTCCTCGGCACTGAACCAGCTCCGGCCAAATTTCTGGCAATTGGTACGTCAAGCCCTAACCCCGATTCCATGCTATGGTTGCGCAAAGATCAGTTTCTGTTTAGCTGGATGCTTGCATCAATTACAGAGTCTATGCTTGGTCATCTTACCCGATGTGTTACTGCATTTGATATTTGGACTGTGCTAGCACAATTATTTCAGTCACGGTCAAAATCTAGAGCTCTTCAGCTCCGTTTCATGTTGCAAACAGTTAAGAAAGGAGATCTTTCTGTTGATGAATACATTTTGAAAATGAAGAATATTGCTGATGATCTGAATTCAGTTGGACAAGTGATCAGTGATGAAGAATTGACACTGTACATCTTAGGGGGCTTTGGGGCTGATTATGAATCGGTTGTTGTCAATCTCACAACTAGAAATGATCCTTTGTCATTACAAGAGGTTCAGTTTGCCTTACAAACTCATGAGCTTCGTCTTCAACAAGCAGTTCAAGCTACACAATCCCCAGTGGCTTTACAAGCTAGTGTTCAGTCTCAAACTCATCCGTCTGTCAATGTTGTGTATGGTGGAAATTATCGTGGTGGTTATCAGCAGAACAACACTAGAGGGGGTGGTAGAAACTTTAGAGCACGTGGCAGAGGTGGCAGGTTCTACAAAAATACCAATAATAAACCTACATGTCAATTGTGTGGTAAAACTGGACATGTTGCACTCAAGTGCTTCAAAAGGTTTGATGTCAACTTCCTAGGTCCCTATTCAGATACTAGAAATCCTAACACACCTCTGTCAAGCCCTCAGGCTCATCTTAGCACAGGAGATCATGGTAGTGGATCATCTCCAGATGGAAGTTGGTACTTTGATAGTGGTGCCACAAATCATGTCACTGCAGATATGGAGAACTTAAATCTACATTCAGCAGACTATCTTGGTCAGGAAAGGCTTGTAGTAGGTAATGGTTCCTCTCTTTCTATAGCCAAAATAGGATCAGAAAACTTACCAACCTCAAATTCCTCTCAGCTTTCACTCAAAAACATTTTGTTTATACCTAATATAACCAAAAATCTGTTAAGCATTTCTCAAGTAACAAAAGATAACAATGTGCTCATTGAATTCTATCATGATTGTTGTCTTGTCAAGAACAAAACCACTCACCAAACTCTGCTAGAGGGCAAGCTCAAACATGGACTTTATCAGCTTGATCTCTCTGGCCTCCATCATTCCACATGTCATACTTCATCCTCCCATTCTGAAGAATGCTCTAGAACAAGGCCTTCTGCAAAAACATCCTGTAAAACATTTTTAGCTTCAAATTCTAATTATAATAAAGTTCCATCTGCTTTTACTGTTTCAAAAAATACCAATGTATGGCATCAAAAGTTAGGACATCCTTCAAAATCTGTATTGTCTAACGTGTTACATCAGTTACATATTCCTACAAAAATAAATAATGATGTTTTCTGTCATGCCTGCAAACTTGGCAAAATGGATCAACAATCCTTTATGTCTCAGCCCACTAAAACAACTGCACCTTTTCAGTTAATACATTCTGACATCTGGGGGCCATCTCATGTTTTGTCTACTGATGGCTATAGATATTATATACACTTCCTAGATGATTTCACTAGGTACACCTTGATATATCCTCTAAAAACAAAATCTCAGGCATTTCATGTGTTTCAGAATTTCAACAATTTTGTTGAAAGACAATTTCAAACCAAAATACAAACCCTGAAAACTGACTGGGGAGGGGAATACAGGTCCTTTGTTCCTCTCCTAAATTAATTGGGAATTAAATTTAGACATCCATGCCCACACACACACCAACAAAATGGAAGAGCAGAAAGAAAACACCTTCACATTGTTGAAGTTGGTCTGTCACTCCTGGCTCAAGCTTCCATCCCTTTCAAATATTGGTGGGATGCATTCTTTTCAGCTACATACATCATCAATCTTCTGCCCACTCCTGTTCTTCACAACATATCCCCTCATCAGTCCTTATTTCATCAAACTCCAGATTACTCCTTTCTAAAAGTGTTTGGCTGTGCTTGATATCCATATCTAAGACCCTACAATGCTCACAAATTTATGTTTAGGTCTTCTAAATGTTTGTTTCTTGGCTACAGTGCCAACCACAAGGGTTATAAATGTCTAAGTTCAAATGGCAGAATATACATAGCAGCTACTGTAGTGTTCAATGAAACTGAATTCCCCTATACTGAAATGTTTGTTTCAAACAAACAACAATCAACAACATCACAAGCTACCTTTTCTCTTCCCATGCCTATTCCTCTTCCACTTCTTACCTCAGGTGGTGAAAATAGTTCAAACTCATCTTCTCAAACATCCTCAGCATCATCATCTCACATTACTCCAATAATTCACACCAGTGAAGAAGGTATAAATCTAATTGTGGATCTTCCCATTTCAGTTTCACAAACAGATCATTCAAACAGTCAACCTAACCACTCCACTTCAGCTGCAGCCAATACAAATAGTTCTAATGTTGTCATACCTTCTGCACCCTCAGTTTCAAAACACCCCATGACTACAAGATCCAAACATGGGATTTATAAACCCAAAGCCCTGCATACTATCACTTCATCCTTCCCACATCTGGAACCATTGTCTGCAACTCAAGCCCTACTTGATCCTGGATGGAAAGCTGCAATGGAGCTGGAGTTCAATGCATTGATGGCTAACATAACATGGAAATTGGTACCTTACAATTCAACAATGCATGTCATATCAAATAAATGGGTCTTCAGGACAAAGTATAAGGTTGATGGTAGTGTGGACAGATACAAGGCTAGGTTGGTTGCTAGGGATTTTGAACAACATACAGGTACAAACATCCTTGATACCTCCAGTCTTGTAATTAAACCTAGCACTGTTAGACTCATTCTAACCCTAACTGTCACTTCAAATTGGTCCATACAACAAATTGACATAAACAATGCTTTTCTACATGGGGACCTACATGAGGAGGTTTACATGACACAACCAGAAGGTTTTGTGGATCCTAAATTTCCAAATGCTGTCTGCAGGTTAACAAAAGCACTCTATGGTCTCAGACAGGCTCCTAGAGCTTGGTTCAATAAACTGAAAAACTTTCTCATGTCCATAGGAATGTCTATTTCTGGCTCAGACACTTCCTTATTCTACAAAAAGACAAATAACAAACTTCTAGTGGTTCTGGTGTATGTAGATGATATTCTTATTACAGGGGCTGATTTAGGTGAAATCACTCAGCTTATTCACCTTTTAGGAAAAACCTTTGCACTCAAAACCTTGGGGGAAGTCAACTACTTCTTAGGGTTAGAGGTTCAAAGATCAAGTGCAGGCCTTTTACTTCATCAAACCAAATATGCACATGAGTTGTTGTGTAAAACTGGTCTAGAGAACAGCAAGCCTAAACAAACTCCTTTGGTTCCTTCTAAAAAACTGCATCTTAAGGACAATACCTTGTTTGCAAATCATACACTTTACAGAAGCACAATTGGTGCCCTTCAATACCTAACAATGACTAGACCAGACATATCATTTGTTGTCAACAAATTGTCTCAATTTCTGCATGCACCAACTGAAAATCACTGGATGGCCTGTAAGCATCTTCTCAGATATGTCAAAGGAAGCCTTTCAAAGGGGATATTCTTTCATCCTTCTCACAGACTGAATATTGAGGCCTACTCAGATGCTGACTGGGCAAGTTGCATTGATGACAGGAGATCCACAGCAGGTCACTGCCTTTTTCTTGGACAAAACCTAATAACTTGGAGCTCAAAAAAGCAGTGTGTGGTGTCCAGGAGCAGTGCTGAGTTTGAGTACAGGTCCCTTGCTACTGCAGCCTCTGATATACTGTGGTTACAATCACTTTTACAAGAACTAGGCATATCTGCTTCTGGCATTCCAATAATCTGGTGTGATAATGTAAGTGCTGCAGCATTGGCTTCAAATCCAGTTTTTCATGCAAGGACTAAGCACATTGAATTGGATGTTCACTTTGTTAGAGAAAAAGTGATTGTAAAACAACTAGATGTTAGATATATACCCTCAGAAGAGCAGCCTGCTGACCTATTCACTAAGCCCCTGGCAGCACCAAGATTTCAAACTCTGTGCAAGAAACTTTCTCTGAAAACTAAAATGTTCAAGGCTGGTCCAGATTGAAGGGGGTGTATTGAAGTATTAGAGGTCAAATTATAAATTATTTTATTTTTCAATTAAGTCCAAGCCAAAGTCAAAATAGTTAGAAGTTAGTTTGTTAATGGTTGTTAGCAAGTGGTTAGCTAGGGTTCTGGTAGTTTTGCAAGTTGTTAGCCCGGCTGTTCAAATAGGGCAAAACAGTTCATCTGTAATTCATTCTCTCAAAATTAATGAAAATATACTCTAGCTTGAAATTTAACAAGGGTTAACAAGAGTAGAGACCCAACTTTGTAATGCATTGTTAGGATCACTTAAACGTTTTCCAAATTTATATAAAGCATCACCTATAAAAAAAAATAAAAATAAAATAACCGTAAATCATATTATGTCACACCTTGAGATCATTAATACAATGTTCAAACAAGGTGAAGAACAATAATTATTATGATCAATTTAAATTGAAGTTTCTACTAAAATCTCATCACTGGACTTTCCAAATATAGGATTAAAGATACATACATAAACATTCAAACCGATAACAAACCTTCGTCATTAGCATATATACCACAAAGATGAGTCGTAATGAAGATGAAGCATGCCACCACCACATAACCTCTTTCCATTCGCATAACTCACAACAAAAATGAGATTCTTGATATTTTTCTACAACGTGTGTGAAAATATGTTTTGCCTTTGGGAAATTAATTAGCGTACAGGATGTAATTTATTGCGCATGCAACAATTCTCTAGTTTAATATTTGGTGATATGCATGCGTTTCATTTTTCCTCTTTTGTCGTTATTAGATTCTTTCATTCAATAATGCAAGAAAGAATTGCTCCTAAAATATTCCCCTTGTTATGCTTTGACATATACATCCTATGTCTCAATTCCATTTGGTTTTACACATAGATTAAGAATATGAATGGGGAATCAAATTATATAGTAAACACCTATAATGTTCTTATATAAAGAGTATTGGGTTTTACATGATTTTTATATGTAAATGTTTAATATAGGGGTATATTTGTTTATGGATTAAAAATTTAATACTAAATAGAAAATTAGACTGTATATTTGTGACGTCTTAAAAAGGAATTGCGGACTATATATATTTGGATGGGGGAAGTGAGTTTTTATTCACTTTCTTATATAGTTATATTTAATGAACCTTGTTATCAACTAAATTATTAATAGATTAATGATCCATTGATATTGATAGAAGTCCATGTAATTGGAAAATGTAGCTAAATTTTAATATTTCAACCAGGTTGATACTATTTTTTAAATCTTTGTAAGAAGAATAGTGGACTACATTTGTAAGACGAGTGATTTTTTTTAATGTTTGTTTTAATGAAAGTATTCGTTTTAATTTTTGTATGGCTATAATAAACTTAATTAATTATATATATTATTATCTATATTTCTAAATTTAATTTATAATAATAAATATTATAATGATTAGTTTTAAAAATTAAAATAGTAAATCTAAGTTTGCAATTTTAGTCATATGACTCTCAGGAGTTGGTAGCTTTAGTCCTTTTAACTTTTTGTCGTTGCAATTTTGGTTCTTGACGATTATGCCTTTGTCAAAATAGTACTCTTATGAATTTCATAGGACCTCATGCGTATTTTGGCATTGAAGACAATTTTAGGAAGAAAAAAAATATATATTGGAATCGAGAGTGCACCTAATT
The DNA here is from genome assembly GCA_014905375.1 of Phtheirospermum japonicum. Lineage (NCBI taxonomy): Eukaryota > Viridiplantae > Streptophyta > Magnoliopsida > Lamiales > Orobanchaceae > Phtheirospermum > Phtheirospermum japonicum. The sequence goes on from BMAC01000926.1 coordinate 259,709, forward strand.
GGAAGTTATGGCCTCATAGGGCTATAATTGCAGCAGCACCAATATTCCAAGATTCGGAACATACAAGACCGACTAAAATTGCTAACCTCGTTTAGTGACAAATATTCGATTAAGTTAGTTTCGTTATTTTATCTATATTAATGTCATGTTTTTTATTTTATCTAAAGTTATGATTGATCATTAATATTTAGACTATATTATTAAATATCCTATAAAGTTATACTATTATAATAAAATATAATATTAAACGAACCAAATATGAATTTAATAATACAATAACAAATAGTTTGTGAAAATAAAATAGCTATTATATTTTTATTTGGAGAATATTGAAGATGTTAGAGAGCAGAACCTGTGCACAGAGGATCAATAGCCATGCAACTGTCATGCAGTGCTTACAAAATGCCAACTGCATGAAGGAGCCATTTGTGTACGGGATAGTACATCCATTCCCTTGTATTGTGAATTTAGGGTTATTCAAATTATTTTTGTATTTCATCTAGAATGATCTATTGCTCCTAGAGCATCATCTCGTAATCATTATCAGAAATATATTATCATTCATCTTATTTGTTCTTCAGATTATCTGCAATCTAGCTCAAGCATGACAAAGCATGAATTTCTTCATGGTATCAAAGCACTCGGTTAATTCCTGGACTCTAAAAGATTTCCCTTTTTTTCTTTTTCTTAAACACCAACAAATGACATCTACATCTGCAACACCTACCTCTCACTCCACTCATTCACCTATGAAACAAAATGCAATCATTTATCTCCAAAGTCAACTTATTAGCATCAAGCACAATGGATCCAACTTTCTTATTTGGAAACAACAGATGATGGCCGCCATTAATGGTTATGGTCTTGAAACCTTCTTGACTAAAGATGAACACAAGTCCAGAATATCTCCTTTGGAAATGACAAGACCAGCTCATAGCCTCTTGGCACATTTCATCTCTCACAGAAAACCTCCTTGTCACTACAATCGGCCTTGTTTCTTCAAAATAAATCTGGGAATGCTTGGAAACCAGCTTTGCAAGCCAGTCAAGAGCAAAGATCATGCAGTACAAATTGCAGCTTCAAACCATCAAGAAGGGAGCTATGAACATGAGAATACCTCAACAAGATCAAAGCTTGTTGTGACATGTTGGCAACAGCGGGAGAGAAAATAACTGAGCAAAGTCAGATTATTTATGTAATCTCTGGATTAGGAGCTGAGTACAATCCAGTGATGGTGAGTATCAAATCAAGATTGGAGCCCTACTCTCTAATGAAGGTCCACTCGTTACTACTCAGTTTTGAAGCCAGGCTGGAAAGCATTGAAGGCACCATATCTCATATTAACTTGGATGGCCCCACACCTAGTGCTAACACCATTACTCAAGACCACTCAACAAAGAGAAGAGACTACAACCAAGGAGGTTACAACCAGAACTTCAGAGGAATGGGAGGTTTCCGTTATGCGACTCAATTTTTCATGAAATTTTTTTAATAGTTCGATATTTATGTAACGCCAAGTCTACTTTATTTTATTAAAATACAAATTATTTTCATTTTATCGAATATGGGGCCTTACTAATAATAATAATTATTATTATATAATTTTATATTTTTATGTTTAGATTGAATCAATTACTATATGGGAGAGATCTAATGAGAACCCTCCCTAGGTGAGAACCTAGGACCCTATCTAACACCATACAATGGGATAATGTTGATGGTTGAGAAGATGTCATGTCAATTTGGCAATGAGGTAAAATCTCTTATTAAATTAAGAATAATATAATATAAGGGGGTTTTCGCACTTTTATCAATATTATAAATACCACTGAATTGTTCTTAGTTACTACGGGTCAATAAATATAGCATTAATTGTCTATAAAAGCAGCACTAAAGATTTTGTCAATACCTATTGCCTCGCAAACAAATTTGAATTTTGAACAGAAACTCAAAATTTAAAAATACCATAACATTTTCGTTTGTTATCCATAAAATAAGAATATAGCAAATTAATCGACTTTCAAATATCCACGATTTAAGATCCATGTTGCATATTTTAAAGTGTAAAATAAAATCATTTGTAAAAATATTTATCAATATTTTATCTCGCTAGCAGTGTTGTTTTCGTGTATAAATAATGCTACTTTTATATTCTAATATCGTTATTTTTATATATTAATAACGTTGTTTTAAAAAATATTGAATGGTACTTTATATACAAGTAATAGTGCTGATTTTGTATATAAATAAGGTTACTTTTATATACTAGTAGTGCTATTTCTGTATATTAATAATATTGTTTTAAAATATATTAAACGGTACTTCATATACCAACAGTAGTGCTATTTTCGAGTATAAATAGTAGTGTTTTTATATATTAACAATACTATTTTTATATACAAATAATGATATTTGACAATACAAACTAAAAATAACAACAAAAAATTGTATTTTCTAATCAAATTCCAAAAAACCAAATTCGCAAACCGAATTTGCTAACCACATTTGCAAAAACTCTAAACTAAAATAAAATACGTTAGTTTCGATTGGAAAACTAAAAACCTATTACTCATCTAAAACCCACAAAATCGATTACGATTTTAGGCCCAAAAGAAGAACCACCACCAACGTTGATAATTGACGAGCACCGTTGTCAACCAATTGACACCATCATCACCATCGTAAACTCAACAAATCCGATTTCAAGAATTGAGAAAATAGCACCATCTTTTTACTTTCTTCTTCTCTTTTTTATTCTTTGTTTTCACATCTAAATAAATGAATGGAAAAAACTGCACCTTCTAAATCCAAATCAATCCAACTCCAGATTTTAATTTTTTATTTATTTATTCTGATACGAGTATATATATGGCCAATCACCCACAAACCAATCAAAATCTTTGGATAATGTAATCTCACCGTCAACATCACCCACAAACCAATTGAATCACACTTTTGGACTTCCCAAATGTTAATCACAGCGATAAATATTCTTCGCTTTTGTATACATGCCAGAAATAATCTAGATCTAGTTGGCAACAACAAACCCTTTTTCCCCATGAATAAACCACAAATCCAAAACAAGCCTAGTGATCCCAACCTTAGGCACATTGATCCTCTCACTTAGAGTCATCCCCATTCGTCGTAACCTCCCCAACTCAATTGCACCAAAAAATCTGAATTTGCTAACCAAATTCCCAAAACCCGATTTCATTGTGCACTGCAATATGAACTTTGTTTGAGAGAATCTCATGAATGTTACTGCTTCTATTGAAAATATAAACAGGAGCACATTACAAACAAACAAACAAAAAAAAGCCTCAATGTAGAAAAAAAGGGTTAATCTCAACAACCCTTCTCATACAAACTAATGGTGTTAGATTCGGCTTTAGATTCTCACTTAGAGGATGAGTTTTCATTTGAACATTTTCCTATATATCTATACATATATAAATACCAAAAATGAAAAAAGTTTAGTTGAATGAGTAACATGTAACCTTGTCTTAAATTATAGCCGTACAAAGTTGCACCCCGAGTAGAAGGTCTAGTACGAAAATAATGATTATGAAAGCAACGTAATTTTTTCTTTCCGATTTCATATTTTTCGTTTGTTTCACCCTTTCGGATTTATTTTTTATAATGTTTTTTTATATGATTTAATAAAAATTTTAGTTTCATTTCTAATTTATTATATTTATTAAATTCTTATTTAGGATTTATTTATAAAATATATATTTATTTAAAAAAGAAATAATTTATTGATATTAAGAATATTAATATAACACTAAACAACTTGGACACTGGGTTGGGTTCAAAAATAATGTTTATAAAAGCAATGTCAATTTCTAGTTACTATTTTATTTTATTTTTTGACAAATTCTCGTTTAATTTTTATTTTTATTTTATTTAGAAAAGAATTTGTTGTTTATTTAACGTATTCATGGTTTTTTCAATTTTAATTTATATTAGTTTTTTGATTTTAAATTTTCTGATTTTCCGGATTTAATTGATGATTATTTCAGAATTAGTTTATGTTTTCTTGTGTTTTTCTTTTTAGATTTATTACAGAAATATTGAGAATTTATTTATAGAGTTGTATATTTATTTTAGGGGAAAATGAAAAATATCCGTAATATTCATGGGGTGGTGGTAATATAGTATCAGTAACCATAGAATTTGGCATTTAAACTGCAACAAGTTTTTAGATTTACGCAATTTAACCCCAATTATCATCGGAATTTGTCACGTGAACAACACCTGACCCCGTAATTTGAGAATTTTTCAAGATTCCAGCCAAATTGATTAATTTTGACTTTTGGGGGCCTATAATTCAAAATACCTCAAATATGTTAAGGGTGTTGCAAGATAGTACCAGTATTATTTTTTTTTAAAAAATGATATTTAAATTATAAATTTAAAAAAAAATAGAAAGTATATTAAAAAAATAGAATTATTTTAAATATGTGTATGTATATATATATATATATATATATATATATAATTATTGGGAAGATTTGTCACTACGTATACATAGTGGTATTAAAATGTGACAACCATATGTCAATTTTGCCGCTAAACTACTCTTCAGATTTCAATGAATTATTCAATTTGTATCTCATATTATGAAATGAACATGTAATCTCTTAATCTCAAGGGGAAAAAAATGTGTACAAAATCAATTTGGAACGACCATGTATGATATTATTTAATGTAATCAAAAATAGTTTTTAACATAAATAAAAAATAATATTTAAATATTTCACACATGTCTAATTATCTTGTTTATTATTATTATTAAAAACAATAATTTAGTCAATTGTTTTAATTTATATTTTTTAAATCTTGTTTTCTCATAATTTTGATATTATTTGATTTTTAAATATTATATGATATATAATAGTTTTAATTAATTAAAATCATTTTGATGACCAATTTGATTTCAAAATTTGGAGAAAGTAATGAGAAGACATGATGCTCTAATGAAAGTAATATGTAGTGATACCAAATGTTATCACTAATTATTATCAAGCTATTATTGAAAGAGTTTCTTCCTAAACCTTGGTGTGAAATTGTACCTCTTACAACCTTACTAAGATAAACTCATATCTTTCATCACTAAATAACACTTTCATGTCAAAATTATGTTGCCACTATTTTTCTTAGAGAAATGACAAAATATTACGTCTTCATGAAAATAAGCTTGTTGCGACTTTAAATATCGTCAGCATTTGTCATGGGGAAAATAATGATAAAATATAGTGTTGTCTCGAATAGAAACTTGTTGTGACACCAAACGTCATCACATTTATTACAAGTTTGCCATCTAAGGGTTTATCTCCCAACTATTTTTTTGCCATTCCATTATTGTGACAAATTTCATTTAATCGACATCAAATATGTGAATTAGTCACAAAAATATTGATCAATGATGACAAAAATAAATGTTATCGTAAAAATGTATTTATTAATTAAAAAAATAAACTCGTCACTATTGATTAACATATTATGACAAAAATTCATTCGTGGCAAAGAAAATTATCATAAAATGTGTGATTTCTTGTAGTGGAGCTTCATCCCTTCCTGATTTAGAAGCTCCACAAAAGACAAGTAATGCTTCTTTTTCCCTTTTTTGTTTATAATTTTGAGGATAATTGGTTTAAATTTCTAACCGTCTTCAAATGAAATGCAATATTAATAATTTAGATGGAAAATTGAACTTATTGATGCTCACCCATCTTTCTTGTGATTGCTTGGTTTCGAGTTGTGCATTGTTATTTGTTTATATTATCTAATTGAGTTTTGCTAACCCTCTTCTACTTTTTATTTTTTATCCCCCTCACTGAAATCGGCTAATCTATAGCAAACTCATTTTTTTGTGGAAATTGTTTGCTGCGTAGTGAAAATGTTATGGTAGTTCGTTGTTATTATATTTAAGTGTTGTGTATCTTTTTTAAGATAGACTTAGGATCCATTACTGACATTACGTCATCAAAATATGCAGTGTCGCAAAATAATTCATCATCAACTAGTAGGAGCAAGAGGATGAAATCTGATGAATCACTTAAGTACAAATGTGACGTGCCCTTATTTCTGCACTGCTTGGATAAAATATAATATTGGGCGTAGATTCTTCAACCGCTGAGCATGTCACTTTCGATTAGTACTCATCAAAACTATATTCTAGAATTTAGAATAGTGAACAGCAAATGGAATTACATGCAGGATCAAAAGTGTAACTTCTTTCATTAAGTTGATGGTGAGTTGTGTGGGAGGGAAAGAGAGATTATTTATGGGTTGTTAAGGAGACAATTATAAAGATCACAAAATAATTCGCCTAAAGAACCAAGAGAAAAAATTATCATGTCTCTGATTGTTTCATGGGTTTTGATTGTCGTCCTCTTTGTTTGTGGGTTTTATTAGCATTAACGTTTAGGCACTTCCTGTGTAATAACTAGTGTTTAGAACAATTCCTGTAGGTCTTTAATATGTACGTCTAACTATGACTTCTATTTCATGTATTTGAGTGATGTAAACTATTTACGTGGCATCTCTACTACATATATTATGGTTGTTCGATTTGGTTTCTGATGGAGTTTACGATGAAATGTTTGATGCCAAATATTAGTTAATTTTATTTGTTTGGTAGAATGATGATGGCTCTTACTTCTAGCACTTTCATTGGAATTGATTCTAATTTTCTTTACAAAGTTGAAATGCAAAGAATACCATTCAAGATTTAATTTTTTATGAACAAAGTTATTGTATTTGTTTATGAACAAAATGCATTGCACATGAAACCTAATCATCTGGAACATGTACCATTCAATTGGTTGGACTAACGGTGAAGAGGATTTTCTGAATGAACAAGTAGACCATGTTGCTGACCGAATGAATGTTCATGAACCTAGTCTTTAAAATTTTTATTTGAGTTTGATAGCCAGCAGGCTCACTCTCGGTTATCGTAAACAATTTTCCATTGCAAAAGTAAAGCTACAAGTCCAATGCTACAAAAATCAATTTGATGCGTTCATCAAATAGAATAAATCACCGGGCGTCAAATATTATGCCAACACTAACCAGGTGAAAGTTAATGGATTGTACTTGCAGGAATAGTACGTGTTTTAGACATTACTAGTTAGTGTTTGTTTTAAACTGTGATCGCCAAATTTTGGTACTAGTGTGCTAACACGTACGTGTCACTGCATGAAACTCAATTGTAATTTTTTTCTAGGACATTTTGATTGTGATATTATAAGGTAGGCTACAAAATATGGATGGCAAAGAACGCGGCATCGATTAACTTCTCTAGTGTGGTTGGATATTCGATGGACAGTCTAGTTGTTGTGGAATTTTATGACTACGGGTACGAGGATGAGCTAATGAAAGAAGATGTTGATGAAGGACTAGAAATATTTGAAGCACACGAGATCGATGAAATGGTGTTCTTGTTGGCGGAGAGGAGAAAGATGGCTCATTTGGAATTGATGATGTTTAAATCTTGTGAATTATTTTGCCTTTATACATTTAATTGCATGTATGTTATATTATGTTAAATATATAATCAATAACTTATGTTAGAATGTGTTGGCATGGATAAGCCAATGAATACTAGTTTTGAGTGATCCTATATTTTGACATTTCTTTTGCATGGGATCAGTTATGTTGTGATGCAAGATGTTTAAATATTTTAATAATCGATCATGGCTATTTTATCTTATATTAGTTGTAATTAATGATGTTGAACACATAATTCAGTCTACCGATTTTTGATATCTTTTTTCAAATCAACTTTGATTTTTGGTCCATAATGATAATCTTATATATATTTATATAATTTACCATGCTTTTTCAGGAGAGATATCTAGCAAAATCACGAGAGTTAAATATTTCTCTACGTCATGCTTGCATCGGAATATTCCTTATACTTTTTCTGAGTCAAGATGATGCATGACTACTTGAGTAATGATAGAAGGAATATATTCCTTTTACTTTTTTGTATTTAATTTGATTAAGAAAGTTAGGAGAATATTCTTTTTAATTTTTCAAAAAGTGAGTAATTGTATAACTGACCATGAATTTGATGGCTCAAGGGAATCTCATAGTCATCTATTTTTATAGTTGGGAATCTCTTAAAAAAATCTGCAAGGAAAAGATTTGCATGCATGTTTACCTGGTGCATAGATTTTGTGGCGGTTCCCCATGAAACTATTTAGTTTGACCGGTTATTTATTAGAGCTATATAAAGCATAAATGCAGGGTAAATATGTGAATTTATTCACAATATTTTGAGTGTCGTGTATATATCCAAGTATAAAAAATGCCTCAATATTTTTTACAATCACAATAAAAACAACCCAAAGGTGCTAAGCCTCAATCAAAAGTGTTTTACAATGCGAAATGAACTAAAGAAATAGATTCTAAATTCATTATGTTGCTTGTCAAGCGGGGGTGGAGGAAAACTTTGAAACCCACGAACGGAATGCACATGCTATTTTAGCTGCTTTACATAAGTTCAACAAGATGTTTGGTACTGACTTTGATTATCAGTACGGCGTTGACAGGGTGAAGAAGCTTTATAAAAGTTATCAGGTTTTTAGATAGATTGTTCACCTCAGTGGCGTAACCCATCACCCGATCACACAAAATGTTGAATGTACACAAGGCACTTAGGGGTACATTGTCAAAGTAAGGATTTACCTTAAAACTTAAGTTGTTTCAAATTTATCTATTATTTTTTTTCCTTTTGATGTTTTTTAATTTGTAGAAGGAGCCAACTGGGGCGTACATGCTTGAAGACGAGCATGAGTATGATGGTATGTGCTGCTTATTCTAGGAGAAATCAAACAATATAAGCGATGATGACAGCAGAGAGGTCATATAAGTTTCATCCAACAACTATGGGGAGGAAGTTGATGATCCAGTTAAAAAAATGGGCATGACCCATTTGAAGACGACTCCTCTGACACTAATAACTCATTTTAGGACAATTTAGCTTGGTATGGATCTGGTTCAACAAGCGTCTCATCACTCCCGACCAGTGAGGATTCTACCGGAGGGTTGTCTTGGAAAAGAGAGATATGAGCAAGCTTTCAAAACGTTAGGCGACCAATGGATTTGAGAAGACGTATGATAATTACAAAAAATTATGTTTATTTTCCAGTGGATCAGGTGGTCACTACAGCCCGTGATTTGTCAACTGAATTTATGTTTTATTATGTAATGTAGTCAAATTTAGGATGAGGGACGTTCGATGTTACTTTCGGGTCACTTTGTGTAAGAAGTGTTCATTTGATGCGAACACAATTTTCAGCCACCATCACTGTAGATATCTATTAATATGAATTTAGTTTCATAAAGTTTGATTCCTTGTGTATTTCTTTGTACAAAGATTATGGCTATACTTGTTGGATTGTGATGAGTCTGTTTTTACATGCTAATTATGAAGACATATTTTTAGCATTTGACAATGTGTCTAGCTAGTAGTTAATGGTAATAGACTCATTGAACAATTAAGAAAAATAACGAAGATAAACTAGGGGGACATAAAGTTTGATAATTACATATTCGTACTTAATGACATTGAAATACCACAATGAGATTTGATTGGGTGTTTGCAAATTTGTACACCAATCACAAAATAGTGAGCTAATTAAACTAGTTGTGAAAACTATGAACTTCAGTTATTAGTTAAGCACACTTAATTACAAATGAGACCCTTCACTTAATTTAGTCACAATTTCCAGCACACTCCCATATGAAGACAAAAGATATCATCGTAGCATCAAAGACTACTGGTTAATTCCATCCTAGCGAACTCAGTTCTGGCCTGGTTGGGCAAGATAAAGAACACCTCCAAGTTCTCCTTGTTCTTCACCAACAACTTATCTCATGGAGTCAACCCCTCAATTGGACCAACCACATGATAAACATCCTTCCTTGTAACTGAAATATCGTACTCATAACATATTCTTTTTTCAATCTCACTGAGTCTTCAACCAACAGTGTCATGAATTTGTTCATAATATCACACATGGGGTCAACCATGGATCCAGATTTTTGTTTACGCCTGCCACTCTTCTTGGAGGATGATGACATTTGAGGAATGCTTTCAGATTTTGTCTTTGTGAATTCGTTATCCAAAGTTTTCAAAAACATCAGTTGAGTCAGCAAGGGGGTAGACATCCTATCGTGTGCATTACTAGTCATGTCCCATAGGTCCTCGACGTTTTCACTCTATGTCCTTACCAAATATAATATCCCAATCTGGAAAGTTGGGTCATGCTTTGAACCTCATGAGCCGAGCGTTTGCGTCAACCTTATTATTTTACCAAGTCAAAATAAGAGTAACCTGATAGTTCCAGACTCCAGAATGAGGAGACCCGGTCCTTGTGGTTTGTAAGACCTGCGCCCAATAGAAATGTCAGAGGGGACCAAAAGGATTTTCCGACGAACTCCCTCCGATGCTTAAGTTAGTGTCTGGAGAAAATTTGGCAGAGTAAAGGTTTGATTAGAAAATGAATTACCTTCCATTAATTTTGTGATTATCTATTTATAGTGGTACTTTTTTAGGAGTTCCGCAAGATCAGGGATGTTATGCCACGTCGCACACCTAACTTCTCTTTGTTACCTGCCCCGAGTATGAGCCCCGAACTTATTTCAGGTAACTGGCCTCGGGCCCCGAGCTCCGAGCTGTTTCAAGTAACTAACCTCGGTCCTGAGCCCAGGTGCTAAAGCCCCAAAGTCAATGTTAGTGAACTCCCGAGTCAACTCTTAACTAATCATTTCATTTAGCTCTAAACTCAAAGTTATACATTAAGTTCGAGATCATCCCCGAGTTCTATAGAGGGTCCCGACCTCGGCATCATGCCCCGAGCTAATATTGGCACTTGTCTTTTCACCCCGAAACACTTATACACATGCAAAGCTTATAATGAAGAGTTATCTACAATTTAAAATATATATATA
>BMAC01000926.1:280219-359074 GCA_014905375.1 Phtheirospermum japonicum
GAGGGAGAATTAGACTTGAGATTGTAATTCTTGCTTGTTATTCCATATTGAAAAACATACATAAATACTAAGAGGGGGGGACCAAAAGCATCCAAACTTGATCCACCATTTTAGGGAATTAAAACCAATTAAAATCATGACACATGCATAGTTAGATATGACAAGGGTATTTATGCCAAAACATAAATACTATTGGGGCCAAAGCCTTAAGAATTAACCGGCCCATCTTTAATGTTTCTCCAGCGGCCCAAAGCCTCCCAGCCCAACCAAACAATTCGATTCATTTCCATCAGCCCGCTGCCCGGTAGAAACAACGAAACCCGACTGGCAATTATTGACACTTATCCCCTCCACAATCGCATCAGCCTCACCGTCTTCAAACCCTAATTCCCATTTTTCTTTCACTTTCAAGCACGAAGCTTTTGAATTCATGACACATGTATACATAAAATGATAAGAATGTACTATAATCTTGAGATGCAGTGCCAATCCCACAAGAAGATCAAAAAATCTTAGAAGACTGCTGCAATAGAGAATGTCTCAATTAATGACCTAATAAACTCATTTAGAATTATAAAACAATGTGAACAATTTGACACGACGAGGTTAACCAATCTCGTTCTATGTCCTAAACGTGCAAAAATAAAAGAAGATCAAGAAGGATTAAAGGATACCTTCAAACGACACAACACCAAGATTCGCGTAGACCAAGATTCCACTATTTCCTCTGTATTGATGATGTGCTATGTCATGGGCCGGTTCAGATTGCGGAGCATGTTATTACTTAGAACGGGATCTTTTTGCTACATCTTTCATTCCACCTTTGGGAGTGGTTGATTGCATTTCGGGTCTTGTTTTGAGCGTGGTCACATCGACTCATAATGAATCACTCCTTCATTGGCCCTCTTTTGAGGATATTTAGGTTGCGGTTTTCGATATAGACCCTAACAGTGCCCCTATCCTGGTTGGCTTCCTCAGGAGATTTTATCACTGTGCTTAGGATATTATTTCTACTGATGTTGTTCAGGCGGTTCAGAACTTGTTTTAATTAAGGTACATTGCCCATCAGACTGTACTCTAATTTCTTGGTACTTTTTTATAAGTCACACAACACAAATCATGTTGATCTTTTATGCCTTATTTTTTTATTAATTCTCTCATCAAGATTATTAGTAAGATTTAATTTCTCATCTGGCTTTGATCACATTTGAGGTTATCTCTTTGGGATAGTTTGTGTTTATTACAGGTCGTAGGATTCACAACTGCATTATCTATACCTTAAAATGTGTTAATTACCTTGACCGACAAGGTTTTTGTGGGAATATAATAGTTAAGATTGATATTTAGAAGGCATTTAAAACCCCTCTACGAGACTTCTTTCTTATGGTCAAATAGGCATTCGATTTCTCGGGAACCTTTTGTTATTGGGTTAAGCTCCTTTAAGCTTTATGTGCTCTTAAACGGATCGTTGAAGGGTTATTTTGGTTGTCTCCTCTATCTCCTCTTCTCTTTTGCTTGGATGAGAAAATATTGTATTACCTCATTTACCAAGTTCAGTCGAACGAGTTGGTTGAGATTTGGGTTGGTAGGGGCATCGGTCATCCATATCATCTTTTATATGGATGATGTGATCGTCTTTTGCTAGGCTTATACTAAGAATGATCGGGTGATCAGGCGGCTGCTTATGGAGGGGTCCAACGACGTATTCATTTGGAGCCGATGGTCGATCATATTATCTAAAAATTTAGTAAATGCATATTATCTCAAAATTTAGTAAATTTGGAGAGGCTTTCACTTTCGATGGGGGTTCATATTTGTCTTGTGGACTCGTTTATTCTTAGTTCGATAGTTCACTCCAAGTTGGTCTATCAGTAGCTTGTTACTCTTGTTAAGAGACTAGAATGAACGATTTAGAACTTCGTTTGGATAGGGGATGTCATAAAATAGGGTTGCATTACTGTTCATTGGGCTAAATTAATCGCGACCAAAGAGATGGGAGGGCTCAATTTATGCTCTCTTGCCTTTTTGAGCGCGTCCTTTTTGACTCGTCTTGCTTGAGACGTGTTGATAATTGACTCGACGATGGAAGTCTTCCTCTAATCATGATTCTTGGACTTGAATCTTCAGCCCAAGCGTAATGGGTTTGTCTCTCTGACTTGGTGTGGGATTTAGGATCATGTTTCTTCTCTTTAGTCTGAATCTAGATAGTTGGTTGGCTCATGTTTGGATATTTCTTTATGATGAGATAATTGTCTAGATTACCGTATCGTGGATCAAGTTTGTATTTCATTGCAGTTACGACCAATTTTTGGGCAGTTGGTAGCTGATTACCTAGTTAATGGTGTTTGGCACTTCACAACTCATTTCATTATTCGAAGGAAGGATATTATTTCCTCTCATGTTGTGGATAAGGTGCACGACGAGCGGAGTTATACTCATTCAGTTCACGAGAATGTCTCCCCCGTATCGCTTATTGGCATCTCTAACCACATTTGCCCAAAGTTCGATGGGGTCGATGGATTTAGCATGTAAATATCTCCCCCTCGCCGCTCGTTCTTAGTTTGGTGGCTTATTCTTGATAAGCTACCTCTTCGGGGTAACCTGCATCGACGGGGACTCTCGAGGCCATCTTGTTGTTCTTTCTTTGCAGTCGGTGGAGTCTTTGGTCCATTTTTCCTCTAGTGCCCGGTTTTTATAGGTACAAAATAGGTGCTTGTGGACTTATTTCACATCACCTTAGATTTCTCCTCTAATGTTTAGAGTGTGATACTTTATCGTTTGGATGAGAAATTTAGCTCTCAACTTTCGTTTGTTTGGCGTTTGGCTACCATTACCCTACCTTGGGTGATTTGATATTGTTGTAATCGATCAATTTTGAGGGTATTTGAGTTTACCATTCTGTCGTGGGCCTAGGCATCAATTCCACCTCGGAATGTCCCTCTTCGATCGAACTAGAAACCATTCTTTACAGGCTTTTGGCATTTCGATGCATTTTAGAGTAACTTGGTTCGTTGGGCGCCTCTACCCCCAATTTGGTTTAAGGTAAACACGAATGGTAGTTGTCTTGGCACTCCAATAGCGGCTGGTTTTGGCGTCATTTTTTGTAATTGTCGAGACTTGTGCAGGGCATTTGAAAACTTGACACTTCTTTTGTTTTCCTAACAGAACTTGAGGCCGCAGTTTTCGCTTGAGAGACTACTTTGGATAGGGGTGGGAGTTTATTTAGCTCAAATCGAACTCTACTTACGTAGTTTCTATATTTGATGCGCGTTCTTTGATAGTCTCCTAATGCGTTAGGAACAAGTTACACTCTCTCTATCCTTATTTGACGACTATTCAGTTATGCGTTTCTCATGTATTTCAGGAGGCTAGTGTTGCAAATGCTCTTTCGAGTCAGGTGCACACTGAGAGGGATTGTTGTTTGAGTTCCGTGCCAGAGTTTATTTACAACGCAGTTTCCCTGAAGTTTAGTTAATATGTATCTTGTTATATATTAGTTTTTCGTTAATAACTTAGTTGTTTAGGATGCTCGGCTCGTGACTATGGACTTGTTTGGCCCATTGATCAGTCTTTTGGTCAACAAACTCTCATTTTCCTTTATATTTTATTAACCTGCAAGTCATTCACTAAAAAAAAAAAAGAGAAAAATATAATATATTTATCATTAATTCATATAAAAACTATTTACAACTAAGTATTAATAATATTATCTATTAAATTTAATATATTCAAAAATAACAACTCAAATAATTTATATATTTAATAATTTAAAAATAATAACTATTTTTGCTCTATGTTATTTTAATAATTTAATTTACTCTATGAATGTCTATCATTAACAAAAAAAAATCCAACAATAAATTGTGATAATACATTTTCTTACTCAATCAAGTAACTACCATCTCTTAACTATTTAACATTATATACAAACAATTATTAATCAAACTATCAATTAATTGTCAAAGATGATATAAGAAAAAAAAATTCAACCAAAACTTCAATTTCAAACAAAAAACAAATAAATAAATACATAAATAAAGCATGTAATAATTTCCACACCCTCGCTCCCTAAAACGGACAGTGCTGCGAGCGTGGGCATCGTCCCACACATATACATACACATACAAACCTATATATACACACCTCTCTCTTTCTCTCTCCTCTGTCTCTTTCTCTCTCCTCTCCAAAAACACTACTACTAAATGAAGTATGCTTTGGTATTTGTTTTTCTCCTCCTGTTTTTACCCCATTTCGCGTTGCATTCCCGAACACCAAAATAAACCCCTGTCTCCCATTTTCCACACGCAGCACACACACTGAGCCAGCATAAACCTTACCCACACATCCCCGTGTCGCTGTATTTAATAATCGATTGAGGGAAAGAGGAAGTTTTTGCTTGTTTGATTGTTTGATAGCGTTTTTCTGAAAAAGTAAAGCGGAAAAAAAAATCTGGGATCTTGTCATTTTCTACAAATACTCCTTCATTTAGTAGCGGGCAAGGTAAAAATATGACTCAAAGATGAATTAATTAATATAATTTATTAGTTTAAACTTGGGGGATTTCCAATTGAACTAAGTCTTTGAAATTTTTTGGATTTGGGTTTGTAAATTTAAAAGATTTTTGTTTGTTCGGAATATTGGAATAATTTCTCCGATCCGATTCTTCACTCGAAAGGAAATTTCAATTTTTTGGCCTTGGCTTTTTGCTGAAAAGTGCTGTTTTTTTGGCCTTTCTCGTAATGTAACCGAAAGTTCAATTTGATTAGTTGAATCGGAATTTGCTTTCTGCGTCTTGGATATTTAGGGTTTTTGGCCCTTGCGATATTGGTTGCTGATGTTGGATTTAACCTAGGGTTTTTGAATCTGATCAGCTTGCGGAGGGGCGGATTTACAGTTGGAATTAGGGTTTTGATCAGTAAATTTCGGGAATTTGGGTAATTCAATTGTGAGTTCCGAGTTTTTCAGGCACTTTTCCGCAGGAACTCCACTTTTCAGATTGGAAAATTGATTGGAGTTGGATTTGATCCTAAGGAGCTCAAGAAAGCCCCTTTAAGTGTAAGCATTGAACTTTTCCTGAAAGTTATTCTTCAAAAGGGTATGGAAGAGGACTGTTCGCACGAATATAATTAACAAGACACTGGAACAACAATCAGAAGCATGGGCTTTTCTTTTACTTCTATTGAGTTGAGGAATGATATTGGGATTAAATTTTGGTGATAAGTTCAGGCGAGGTTTTGATCATCAAGTGCCATTCGCTTGAACGCACTGAAATCTCATCCATCAGCAAACTGTTTTACTTTCTCTAGAAGCTCGTCAGATTTATTTTGCGCCTGTTTAATTGCAGTTGATTTTGTTTTGCAATTTTTTTCTTTGCGTACCTGGTCGAGGGTGCAGCGTACTTGCGGTTGGAGACAAACTATTGGGTTTTGATCTGCTTTTGGTGTACACCTTGAATTAGCTGGATCATATGGTTTTTGGTATATTGGATTGAGGAATAGTGAAGCTGGAAATCAATGTGGGGTCATGGTGCATGGACTGAACTATAAACGTTGGTCTGTCCCCATACTGGAACACCACTGTTCAGGGGAATTAATCCAAGAATATTTTTCTGTTGACTGTAGTTACTTTGTTTGTACGTGGAAAGTTTGCAATGTCTCGCTGCTTTCCATTTCCGCCACCAGGATATGAAAGAAAGCATAGACCGGAAGATTTGGACCTATTGAAAGAGGTTTGTTCCTTTTTTCTACCCCTAGTTTTTGTTTATTACAACCTGAGGTCCATTTTAGGGGGCAAAAAAACAGTTATTCCATTTTCTACTTCGATTAGTGATAAGTAGGCCCCTGTGTCATTTTATTTGTTAACTGGATAGTTTCTCAAGTATATGGGCAAATAAGTTTACTTTTGTACGTTTTGGTTTCACATGTTGCTTGTTAAAATCTTACGTAATAAAGCAGTTATACTGATATATTGGTTAAAACGATGGATCCGCATTTTAAACTTTTTAAAGTTTTTTTTAGACAGAGCACAATCATCTTAGTAGTCTCAATCTTCCCTTTTTGTGAAAATTGTCTAGTGGATGTGTTTCGCTATTTCCCGCCTGATCATGCTTCAAGTATTATTTAATTGGATAACTTGAATGATAGCTGCGGTAACTTGAGCTCTTTCAAGCTATTGGCTGCCGTTATTTATGCTGCCTTGGTTGATTTTTCATTTTTATAACTAAGGAGTAAGATTGATGGACCAGCCAAATAAAAAGGGCTGCATAGTACTTTTGATGAATGCACTAGATCTTTCTGCCTAATTTCTATGTTCCCTGCCTAATATAACGTGTTAAGTTTCACATTAGTTGCAAGTTGCAACATTTATTCTGGGTTTAATGTGCGGCTGTAGAAATATTTTGATACGCTGAGTTGTGGTCTATTGAGATATAGAGTTGATTGAGGAGGTTGTCGATTTTGAGTTTCCTTGTATTTTGTTGTGTGCAAGGGTGTTTTTCAAAGGGGTAGAGATGATTTCTTGTATCATTTTTTCATTGTGACAATAATCTGTCTGTTTTCACCTTTAGTCGATAATGACATGGATTTTAGGATTACTAATGATGACCTTAGAGTATAGTAGTTGGATTTGCTGGATTTTGTAAATTAAACTGATATGGATGAAGGGATTTCATTAATTTAATTGGTTGCGACATTCATGTTCCTGGATTAAAAAAGAAACTTTGGCAAATACATGCACACATAGAAGGAAAGAGAAAGATGCGTCTATCCTTAAAATAATTGTCCTAATGCATCTATTGATTGATAGTGAAATATCAGTCACTTGAGATTGTATGAACCTCAGCAAATTCTATACTTAGTTGAATACGAATTTTGAACTGGTTTAGCTACTTATTAAATATTCGTGTTTCTCGAGGACGTATACTCTAGAATTTGATGTACTAAAGACTAAAGTAAGAGCGTTCGGTCAATAATTTGATTCTTAAAATCAAATTTGTTGAATCTGAGACACAGTTGACCTGCATTTAATAATAAGGCTTAAAAAGGAAGTTAAACAACATATATAATATATTAACATAACTGTTGCAGATTCTCTACTAGATCCGTTGCTGCCTATTTTCTTATATATTCAAGTAGATTAGTTTGATGCAAATATCCAATGTTTTAAAAAACGGTCAACTCGTAGTAGTCGACTCGCGAGGTGAGGCGATAGAGAAAACGCACCGAGTTGTATGAGTTACGGAAAACAGATGCTTAGGAGACTTGGGTGTAAGGCAGAAGAGTGAGCAAAGTGTTTTTTACCTTTTTTTTCTTCTCTGCGCTTAAAAACGGATGCGGCTGTGGCAGGCAGGTGGCCATGATTGAAGACGGACAGAAGACGAGAAAATAATAAAATAAAAACAGATGTAACAGGGAGGGATTTGTAACGGCTGAGAGAAGATTAGGGTTAATTAAGGGGATTTGTGAAACTAGAATATTTAATGATATAGATAAGTGTGATATGTAATAAATATAAATATAATATAATTGTGTGCATATGTGTGAAATAAATAACTAATATAATTGTATGTACTGATTTTTTTAAAATTATTTACTATTTATCAATTGGTTAAGTAATTTACATGGAATAAATCTATTAATTGATTAAAATTTATCATTTCTAATATCGAACTATTTGATTATTAAATATTATTGTTGAGGTTGTGTTGGTTTACTATTTTATTTTCTTATTTTTATTTTTGTCTTTCGGAGAAATGAGGCTTACGCCTCGAGGAGTACGCCTCGCCTCATTCAAGCAAAATGCCTCGAATATGAGTCGCGAAGCATTGAGTTAATTGTTGACTTTTTTTTCAAGTCTGCATAATAAGAACCAATGAACTGATAAATGTACTTAGAGTTGACCAAGAATGAAAATTTTAGCAGTCATTTGAAAAAAAAAAAAAAGTTATTCGTACCATTTCATAGACATTTTAGAACTTTTCTGTGCAGATTGTGATGTTAGGTATCTGGTGCCATTTTTTGTTTTATGTATATTTTCTAATTCCGTCAGGTTAGTGTAATGAAACAAATGACTGTGAGTAGCTTTTGTACGTGTTGGGTCATTTTGAAGCGAAACTGGTGTTCTGCAGTCCACGCAGTGTGTTGTAGGAAATGAATAAATGATTCTTAAAAGAAACCATAACCTACTAAATCTTGAGTCTCTTTTAAAAGGTTGACAATTGCTTTGTTTACTAATTGGTTATAGACTACACGAGTTTACGATTCCGCGGCTAAAATTGCAAAAATAAGAGCTTGACACTTGAGGTATCAAAAGCTTACATTAAATACCGTTGTGTATCAGAAGTTTTATTCTACCTGAAATCTTATGTGTTGCAAAGTTGGAATTTTATTTTGTTTTAAGCCGTTAGAGGATCATAATAAACATGCATATCGTCTGAACTCCAAAATATGTGACGTGGAACTTGGGTTTTACTCTTTTTAGACCAATACTTTGTCTCGACTCAAAACTGATTTTGCTCCTGCCTTTATGTGGATTGTTTTGAATAGCCAACAAATGAAGACAAAATCGATTTGGTTGCAGTAGTGTTCTTTTGAAAATTTCGAGAGTTATATATATTTTACCTCACCTCCACTAATTTGTTGATTTCTGATGCACTAATATCTATATAGAATCAGTTAGTGCAATTCATTTCTAAAATAATGTTGTTCTCATCATTTTTTTGGTTACATTTTTTCACTCTGTTTTACTTCAAAGTCTGAGGCATGTGACATTTGTACTTTGTTTGTAATTTGTCGAGTGTACCTATGATGTTGGAGGTCATAGATTAGTTATTAACATTTTAGCTGATCAAATTTTTTATTATTTGTTCCACTTTGAAAATAAATTTTCTTGCAGTCGAGAGCATATGTTGGTTTGAAAATATAAATTCAGCTTACTCGAGCAATTTAATGTTGAACACATCTTTAAGGGTGAAACCGTGCACCAAGTTTGGGATAATAAAAGCTGAAAGTAAGAGAAAATATTTGGCTGAATACTTGATATGTCGACGTTTAGGGTGTTTCACTGTTGCTTATTTTTCAACTGCAATCCTATCTTGTGCTTTGGAACTCATGTTATCAGCTAGTTTGTCTTTCAATGAGAGACTTCTCGAGTTTCTACCCTCCAGAGCTACTAGAATGATGAGCTAGTCCGTATCGATAGAGGATAATTTCCTGCCTTTATATCTGCTCTTCACTGTATAGTTTACAATCAACTAATTTCCATAGGACTTAATTTACCTTACCTGTTTTTTCCAGAGGATGAATGATATATTTATATTGTGTTACGCTAAGACTGGTCTTCCTAAAATGTCGATACAATCAGTTTTATTTTTTTCTCCTTTCTGTTCGTGTCTTAAGTTATGACTCTTATCTCTCCCTCTTTGGTTTCTTTTAGAGGTAATGAATACATAATCAGATTTTCTTGGGTTGTTAGGTTTTTACTTCGAGAAAGCGTATATATCTATATATGTATATATATTATATTTAGAAAAATGAGTTTTAACTAGAGTTTAGTCATTAGCATTGCCTTACACAAAGTTGTCACTGACATTTCAAATTATTTTGTGATATGTTTTAAATCCACTTCTGAATCACTCATCTCTCAACACCAGCCAAAATCAAAAGGAATATCCTAAATAAGAAAACCACAATGGGACCCACCTAGCCCAAAATTGAAACTAAGTTAATACACTCCATTAAATAATGCAGCCAGACAGCCATTGAAAAAAAAAAAAAAAAAAGGAATACTTTATGGAAAGTGTGTCATCGAGATTTAATGTCATTGGAATTGTCATCCTCGGAGAGCCCTCATAGTATAATTCCTTGCAGGCTCTTGTATTCATATTAAATGTTTATTTTGGTCGTGTACTTTGGAACTTGATAACTTGTTTTAACTCCCATTAATAGGGGAAAGCATTGGTGGTTTGTCCTCCCATACTAGAATTCACATGCGCACCCTAATGGTCGATTAAATGCTACCATGAAATTGAAATCGGTAACATCATTAAAATGATACACATAATATATGACATCATTCCCGGATTGACTTACCAAAGTAAGCTTATCTCTTAGCTAATGATGGTTTGTTTAATACATAGTTCTATTATCTGATGCATATGCACGTACTTGAGGCAGTTACCTCTCTATCTTGTAGTTTTGACCAAAGCCGTAAATGGTAATATAATATCTTTGCAACACTCATCCATAGAGCATGCAAGATATTAAAGCGATTCTAATTTGTTTAAAATCATAATCACTGAATTAAACAAATAGACGCAATCCTGTGCTGCTTGATAATGCCATACTTGCTATAATAGTAATTGTATACATCCTGACAGAATCTCCAAAAATATATTACACCAACAACTTTGATTAAAAAAAAACATGCTCTATCTTTCAGGGGAAAAAAAAACTTCGTTCTTTGCGCATTCCCTTTTTACAACCCCCAAGAAAGCATTTTCTAAAAAAACTCACCCCAAAATGCCTCAAGACAGCCCGTCCACTTGAAAAGTGCTTTGAGTTATACTGAATTTGGTTGGATTTATATAATAATGAGAGATTCTGTCTGATTGACTATCTATATACCAGTCTGTTTAAATTACTCTTGTAATTGATTTAAACTTGGAACATGAGAGATATTTTTGGGGTTTATGTGCAAGTGTCTTGGTGGTTTAAGCCATGCTATTAATAAATTATCATCTCGGGTTGAATACCGACTCACAAATAGCCGGAGCTAAGCAAGCAATTCCCCCTTTCCTAAAATATGGGTTGTTTTTGTTTACCCTCATTGTCTCTGGCCTAATACTTTTTTTGATTGTTCAATTCTTAGTGAGTGGWACTAATCATGCCTATCGTCGTAGAAGCTGTTTCTAGTAATGGTTGAAAGATTACCTTTAATTCTAGTTCATCTTCTCTCTTTATTTTGATGGTTTACAGCTATAGAGAGGTTCAGGGTGCTGTTTTGAGCAAGTGTAGAAGTTATTTTGCTTGTTATTAATTGGTGAAGGAAAACAAAGAACAAACTCTGTTTTGTGGCAATTGTTGCCTTTTCTTTACATGGCCTTATCTTGTTTTATTGACTGGGTTTTTGTTGTACCCCTTTCTATTCTTACAAAATTCTCAGCCTAGAACTTGTGTTTCTGAATTTCTAGTTTGCTGGTGAAAGTTTCTTGCTTTGGGTTATTTGATTTTGAATTTAGTGCGTGAGAATTTGGATTACTTAGTGTTAGTTTGAGAATACATTTAATTTGCATCCATATAACTTGTCATAATTTCACTCTCTCTGTGATTGTTTATTTGTGTAATAGTAGAAGGCTATCTACATACATTATAACCTCAATATTTAATACACAATTAATTAATAGCCTTCGCTTATGTTGGTCTCGACTTGGGAGCAATGTGTTAAATTAGTTCCTCAATTATTTAATACTCTCTAAACTAAGGTCCCCAAGGCTATTAATTGCATAGGTTTTACTGTATATGGTACTCCATTATTTCATCTAGTAAATCGTCAAATTGACTTTGCACGGAATATGCTTATGGTTATTATCACGTTTTCAGGCGAAAAGCAAAGAGAAAAAGCACAAAAAAGAAAAAAAGGATAAGGAAAGGAAGAAAGACAAAGAAAAGGAGAAAGATGGAAGTGCTGAGAAGCACAGGGACAAGAAAGACCGGAAAGAAAAAGAAAAACACAAGGACAAAAAAGAAAAGCACAGGGACAAGAAGGATAATAAGGAGGATCGGGGTAAAGACAAGGAGAAAAGCAGCATCTCCGAAGAGTCGTCAGTTTCTCGAAATGCGGAAATCAGCGAACCGAAGCTTTATCCCGCTACAAATAGCAAAGATAGAAGCAATTTTCCGAATGAAGTTAAATGTTCTGCCCTGTTACAGGATCCAAAAAATGGCGGGAAGCCTTCACAAAACGAGGAATCAAAATTTGTTCAGGAATTGGATCGGAGGATCAAAGATGAGAAGATTAGAGGGAGCCAATTGCCTGATCGAGTTGCAGTTGCGGCTAAAAAGGATCGAAATATGCCAGCTGTTAGGAATTCTTCAGGAGTGCTGGCAGAAGAAAGGGGTGACAACAAAAATAATAGAGTTGATAAAAATATGGATCCTCAAGGCCTAAAAAATGAGTTAAGTGGAAATACGGTGGCCCAGAACCTTATTATGCCAGCTGTCAAGAGTAAAGGTGAAGGGATGATACCCAGACCAGTCAGTGAAGAAAATGGTAGGAGGTTGGAAGATAAAGAGAAATGTAAGGAAACAGTAGTTGGCGTTAAGCGGGGGGACAAGGAAAAGGATAAGGGTCGTGGGAAGGATAAAGACAAGGAAAAGGAGGAGAAGAGGAAGAAGAAAAAGGATGAGAAGGCGAAACTAAAAAGTGAAAGTAAGAAAATTGAGCGGGACAAGTTGAAAGATGATGGCAGCAGGAAAAACAATCTTGGCGGGTTTGCTGTTAATAAAAGCACCGACATTTTGAAAGTTGACGACGGTAATGCTGTTAATGAAGGAAATATCAAGAAAAGAAAGGATATGGGTACAAATGGTTTTCTCCATGGTGAGTTCTCTTTGTTCAATGGTTTGTTTACTTACATGGACAAACTTCATTATTTAAAACTAAAAAATTCACGTATGTTTCTAAAATGAGAAAATACTCACTCCGTCCAAGATAGGCTTGTTTCCTTTTTTAAAGTATTAAAAAAAAGGACTAAATGATCCCCCCACCCACCATTTAATGCACTCTTGTTTTTATTTGATTCATGTTGGAATACTAAAAGTTAAAAAGTATAAAATATATTTAATGCAAGGGCAAAGTGGAAGAATAGCAAAAAAAACATACAATACCAACTACATGTATTATATTTTTTTTAATCTGTGAGATTTTCTTCTCCAAGTCTATCTTATGCGTACGGAGGGAGTCAATAAAATCTTTGTATCGATTTCATTACATTTATTTTTCTTAAATGCATTCAAGAAATATGACCGAGTTTGTGTACAAATGTTGTGATCAACTTAAAATAAATATTTTTATACTAGCTGATCAGTGTGGCTTGTTAACAGAGAATGAGATCAGGCCAAATAAAATTCAAAAGCCTCCTCCTCCTCTTCAGTCGATAGAGAATGGAAGGAAACTCGAACCTTTCCCAACTCCCCCTAAACCCTTTAACGATAAGCAAACTGTGCCCAAAACTGTCCGAGTGGACAACAAGGACCAGTCGATAATAAATGGCACATTGGAAGCCCCAAAACCATCTCCGTTTAAACCGAATCCTCCTCCTCCTCCTGCTGCAACTGTGGTCATTGACCGAATTCCCGAGCCTTCAAAGTTATTACCTCAACGTGATTCCAATGATTTCAAAAGGGCAGCAGTGTCGAAAATGGAGGATCTGGTTTTTGCTGAGTCATCAAGAAGGTCTCCCCATCCCGATTCTAAGTATCTTGCTGAGGTACTAACGGTACCTGAGAATATGTCAGACTGGTTTGATAATGACGAACAGGATTGGTTGTTTAGTAAGAAAGTCCAAAGTAAGGCTAAGTTGGTGCCGGCTGGGGAGGATGTGCGTGTATGGTCAGAAGCTGTACATATTGAATCGGCAGACGTTTGCGCTCTGCCTTACGTGATTCCTTACTGATTGACAATTGTGTGCTATTTCTTGCATGAAAAGCTT
Organism: Phtheirospermum japonicum; assembly: GCA_014905375.1. NCBI lineage: Eukaryota > Viridiplantae > Streptophyta > Magnoliopsida > Lamiales > Orobanchaceae > Phtheirospermum > Phtheirospermum japonicum. The sequence continues at coordinate 293,928 of BMAC01000926.1, forward strand.
CTGGAGTTGGAATGTAATTGGGAGTGTTTTTTTAAGTGTAGGGTTTAGCTTCACATCACCACAATTTTGATTTTGTAACATAGAACAAACTGTTATTTACATGAGAAATGTGAGAGAGTGGGGGGAAAGGAAAGGAAAGGAAAGGGAAGGGGGCAGTTCCATTAATTTTATTAACTGAGATGTAATTGTTGTTTATAGTCAGTCCCATTCCGGCTTTTATAAAATATATAATATGCTAATTTATGTCTTGGGTTTTGACGCAAAATTGTATCTGTGTTGGGTGCCGGAGAAAATGATTGCTTTTATACGTGTGCGTGATAGAGTTTGCACTAAAAAGAATAATGTTCTTTGAACATTGCTTTAGTGAAAATGTATTTATTTATTTGTTACTACTATTATAATTACATATTTGTTCATTGTTTTATCTATATAATATGCTTTACGAAAATCAGTTCCCTCTTGTTAGTCCTACATTTCTCTTGTCACGATCAATTTTTAGGTGAAACCGCGACTATAGTTTTACAATTTGTTACTTTGTCTCTAGCCATTAAAGTTTGGCAAACTTGCGTATGCCATGCCAGATGGACGGATCACGTTAGCCCATTTGACTCGATACTATAATGTATTGATTTTTAAACTATGATGTATTGTTTTTTGTATTCAAAAGTATTGATTTTTATATTATGATATATTAGTATTATGATGTATTGATTTTTTACTATAATGTATTAGTTTTTGTAGTATAATGCAGCGGCATGAAATTTTGACCTAACGAATGATCCGTTAATTCGGCCTGAGAAGAGTGTTGCCCTTAGAGTCTTGCCTGATCCAAAAATCTAACAAGTAGAAAATTCCGATACGATCTCATTAATTATATTGTAAAATAATCTTATGAATTATCAATAACACATATCCTCTTTTTCTTTCTTTTTATTTTCTTTTTGTTAATCACATATCCTATTTTTTAAAACAAACAAAGGAACATACATATTTTTACTAAAAACTCTAAATCACTGAAATATTAAAGGCTTTTATATAAAAAAGGACCATATATAAATTAAAATTTTAAATTGAGTATTGTTTACAAAGTCAAGCCGCTAATTTAATTTAATTTTTTAAAAAAGGCAAATTTGTCATACATGGAAAAAAAAAAGTTTGAACTTAAATCTAAATCTATGGGAAATCTGCATTTATTCATTGTATCAATCGTTTCTTTCCCATGCTAATAGCATTTCAATTTAACTAGTGTTTATTCAAAAAACAATACTTTTCTCTTCCCCTTTTATTTGTCGTAATTTAAAATTTTTCACTTCCCATTCTATCTGTCACATTTATATTTAAAAAAAAAAAAATCATTGTTACTTTTTAATTTTCAAATAAAATTAAATATTATTTTACTAATTATACCCATATTTTTATTATTTTACACTTTTAATAATGGTCATTCGAAATCTATAATTATTACACCAATCATTTTTTTTTATTTTCATAAAATGATCGATTACAGAAAAATAGGACAGATAGAGTATTATTTATTTTAAATTCTGGAAAATTTCTTTATACATGATATTAATTATCTTATTTATAATGATTTCATTCTTGCCGCAATAAATAATAAATATTTTGAACTTGTTGCTGAATTATGAATACTTCTAGTTTCTATAATTTGGACTCATAAAAAATACATGACAAATACTTGTATGGGACCGTCTTATACTATGAGACCACTTCTAATATTATTCGCTTATCGATCCGATCCGCCCATCTTTAATACTTGGGCAGCACTCAGGCCGGACCAATACATCATAACACATGTCAGAGATTTATTAAAAATAAATACTTTCGACTAAAAAATCAATATATCATAGTACAAAGTGTTTGTGTTAATACTTTAACACTCTTGGTTGACCCGACTTTTTCTTTTCTTTATCCTCTTTATTTCTCCAGATTTCTTCTCGTCCTCCGCTTTTCATATCATCACCATCTTCATCGAAAACCAGCAACCAACCATCACTTCATATGAAGAAGACGACGGAGAAAGTTATGGGTTTCATGGTTGCAAATTTATGATTTGAGCCAAAATTGAGGATTCTAGCTTAGTGGCTGCGGACGAGGGTTGGGTGGAGATGAAGCTTCTAACAGAGATCAGTAGCTCAAGGTTTGGTTTGATTGTGGGATTTTTGACAATAGCTTGCAGTTTCAGGTGATATTGTGCTTTTAGTATATTTCATAAATCTTGATTATCTCTTTTGGTGGATGCTCGCAAGGTGTTTGTGAAAAATCCTATACCAGATTTGTATTGTTATAATTTAGTAATATTTTCTTTGTATATACATGTAAGTCATTGAGGTTGTGCATACAGTGGCGTATCCAGAATTTTGAATTTGGGAGTACGAAATTAAATAAATGTGTGTGTGTATATATATATATATATATATACTATATATATATATATATATATAAAATTTAAATGTATACAACGCAAAGAATACAAAAAAAAAAAAAATAGTAGTATATTTTTTGGGGGGTCTCATCTTTTTATAAAAACTTTTATAACAAAGAGGTTATTATTCTCACATGAAATAATTATTGAAATAGGGTGAAAAAAGATTATATTCAAAAATTATCAACTACAACAACTTATATTATATATTTAACAAATTAATCTTTTAGTTTAAATAATTACTGCAACTTGGCTTCTCCAATGGATTCAACTCCAAGAAAGTAAGTTACATTTTATTTTATTTGCAAAATAAAAATCAACAACAATAAAACAAAAAGTTATGTTTGTAAGAGTTGAACCCTTGTGGGTTAGATAAGAAACAAAGCAAATAACCATTTCCCAATCTTCAACTTTTAAAAATTAGTACTACCTATTATGTATACATCTTATAGTTTAGGGTACAGCTGTACCCCCTTGAACCTTAATGGATCAGCCCTCGTGCGCATATATAGTGAAAATATTGTAGCTTTGCATTTGCATAACATGTAAAGATACGAGATTCTTCAATATGGATTATATATGAGCTTTGCGAAATGGCGTGGGACTTGGTTATGGTGGATACGCCAATAGGATATTTTAAGGGTTTGAGTCCTGGGAGGATTAAAGTGATATACACGATCTTGAATAATGGGTAAATATTTAGAAATGAAATAGGAAAAATAAAACATCATATTTTCAATCTATTTTATTTTTTCATAAGGGACACAATTTTGATTATTAAGATATCAGCTATAAGGTTCGGTAAGGGTGAATGTGTGTTCTTATTCTATTTATGCCGATTAATATAGTTTATGAATTTATTCTCAACAAATCCATTTTCAGATGATCATTATTATGATCATTTTAAAAATCAGCCACCTCTCAAATTGTCGAGATTTGTGCATGTAACTGAATTACAAAGACACAACAAAATGACCAGCAACATCATGATTTTATTACCAATTCTCATGGTAAGCTCCAATGGAATTAAGAAATCATAATAACAAGGAGGATCATAATGTATCACAGTAACCCCTGGAGGACCAAGCCCTTTACACAAATGAATATATCAATATTATTATTTTTAAACCATAAAATAAAGTTTCGCATCCATTATTAGTCTATTTTTATGTTTTGTTTTTCAATTTCTCATGTAGAAAAAATATATTGTTGGTGTTGATAATATAGTTATTTATGGGTTATGGGAGTATAAATTTAGCCTACAAGGAAAATTGTGAATGTGTGTTCTTATTCTATTAGTGCCATTAATGCAGTTTACAAATTTATTTCCTATACAATTTAAGGTGATTGTTGTTTCTAAAAATGCTTCTGAATTTTATAATTTGGTCATAATAATCGACAATTTATTAGGTGCACCTTGCTAGGTGCTCTTGTATTACGTGATGATATGTGACAGTTATACGTGATGATATATGACAGTTATACGTGATGATATATGGTATTTATACGTGATGATATGTGACAAAATTTAGAGTTTAGGGTTTACTTTTCATCTTAGGGTTTAATTTTATACTTTAGTGTTTAGTTTTCTATTTTTAGGGTTTAATATTTCATTTTAAGGTTTAAATTTTTATTTTTTTTATTTAATTTTTCATTTTAGAGTCCCGGCAAGAATCTATCATTCTACCAGTTATATGTGATGATATGTGTTAGTTATATGTGATGATATGTATCAGTTATATGTGATGATATGTGATAGAAATTTAGAATTTAAATTTTAATTTTCAATTTCAGGATTTAGTTTTTCATTTTAGGGATTAATTTTCTATTTTTAGAGTTTATTTTTTGTTATAATTTATTTTTCTAATTTTAGGATTTTAAATTTTAGATTTAGAATTTCAATTATTTGTGATGATATGTATTAGTTATATGTGATGATATATACCAGTTATATGTGATAATATATGACAGTTATATACGATGATAAATTAAATTATAGAGTGCACCTTACATGGTGCACCTGGGTACATGGTATACTCTCTCATAATAATCGGGCTTGGTTTTATATTTTCTTTGTGTAGGCCGAAAATTGAACTAGGTAATGGACTCCTTGATATTAGGCTGATGCACCAATGCCTTGCCGCTCTTTAAAAAGTTGGTTTTGAAGTGAGCAACAAAATCTTCTTCTTTCTTTCTTTCTTTCTTTCTTTTTTTTTTTTTAATGTTTTTGGTTTTTATTAAGTTTTAGATATTAAAACATGAGATAATTTGACTTTGTTCGTGCTAAATGTTGTTTTGGGAAAGAGATATTGCGAAGGACTCGCCTATCCTGTGGTATTTGCCTATGGATACAAGTCAATTCTCTCATAGCAGTTTTCGTCTGACGACAATTGGACGTTTTTTTTTTACCAAGAACATGGTAAGACTCGTATATTTACCTTCATGCGCAAATCATCTTTTCAACAGGCTCCCATCTATTGGAGGTTTGTGCATGTGTTGCTCTTATGTGTATGTGCGTGGTAGGATATGTTTGGATCGAGGTGGATGGTCGTATAGATCGAGTTGCTTAATGGTATCACAAGGTGTATTATGATATAATGTGAGTAACTTGGATGCTAACAGTTTAGTATCGTTAATGAATGTTGTAGCTTCTTGTGTATTCCAGTTTTTTAATTTCTCATTTTGCAGAAATAATCAATTTTTGTGAGCTACTATTGAAAATGATTTTATATCGCAAGTAAAAATATCGGTGGAGATGCTCCTGGCTTTGGGACTTCACACGCTTTGCTTAGTCGTCCATAAAAGATAACGAGGAAATAGAAATTATCGGTGCATAAAGTTTCTTTACTTATGATAACTACGAATACTGTTTCGGTTTTCAAATATAGAAATTTATTCGCAGGTCAAATTTTGGAGACCTAGTCCGGACTATACCTAATTAGTTTAAAATGAGTCGGGGCCGGGTTAGGCCAATTGCATATGGCGTTGGTCTGTTGGTCGACACTCTAGATGAATTTGAATCTCATCTATATTACAATGTCGATTACACTCTCTTATATATATATATATATATATATATATATATATATGAATTCAAATGAGAATCATGTTCTTATATGCGACATGCGAACTAGTGTTTTTAATATATAACAGCAGTGCTTTTATTATACAATCACAGTACTTTATTAATATTTCAGTTATATACATCAATAGTGCTTTTATTAGACAATTATAATYCTTTTAATCAAATAAGGAAATACACAAAAAATCTGGTCCATCTATTTAATTAGATCTAAGGCCCATAATTGACCCTAGATTCACATATAATGACATGGTTCTCATTCGAACCTAATCGCTATTTCTACATTTTTTTACAATAAGTTGTAAAAGTATCATAAAATATTGTTAAAATCTCATAAAATATAGTTAAAGTATCACACACACACACACACACTGGTTTATTAAAGTATTACAAAAAGTTATTAAAGTATCACAAATTATAATTAAAGTTTATTGAGGACTTTGGTGGTTCTTAATGGACCTGACATTGTTTTATGTAGGACTTTGTGAGATCAACTAACAAATTTAGTTAAAAGTATTATTATTTGAGTTTAAAGTATTACAACTTTATGTATAAATATTGTATATATTATACTCTATGTAGAGTATCAAAAATTACAATACTTTAACTTTTAATATTGTATATTAAGTTGTAGGATATGTGATACTTTAACTATATTTTGTAATTTTAAATAATATTTTTATAATGCTTTAAGTCTTATAATCGGCCTTTTTTCCCCCATAAAATCTATATTACTCTTAATAGAAGTATCATAATATCAACCTAAAGTATCACAAGGCTCCATAAAAGTATTACAAAATATTGTTAAAATCTCACAAAATATAGTAACGCATCATATATTTTTTATTTTAATTTTTTAATTATATTTTCTTGTAATAGATTGTTATGGTATTACAAAAGATTATTGCAATATCATTAACCTTAGTTAAATTATCACAAAACTACATAATTTTAATATCTGATTTCTATTTCACATTTGTATTTTTTCATAATAAGTAGTTAAAGTATCACAAACAGTTGTTAAAGTATTACAAACAATTGTCAGAGTATCACAAAATATTGTTAAAATATGCCTTCAAATCATTTAGAAATTATGAGTCCAGATTTGACAAAATTATTACAAATCCTCAACAATGCATAGTTAATGATGAATTCCTCCTATTTAGTCGATTTTTTTTAATGTCATGATCAAAGTATTACAAAGTGTTGTTAAAATATCACAAAATATAACTATAGTATTAAAAAATATAGTTTTTTTTTAAAGAAAAAATTGGAAAGGCATTTGTTTGCATTAACCAAGGCATTTTAATTCACCAAATTGTCCTAGTCTAAAACATGAATATCATCAATCGACATAATTGACGGAATCATAAAAAAACTCCAAGGCCCACAAGATCAATTTTCCAGAGCAATCAAAGAAACCTAGATTATGTCACTGTAAAAACTCAAAATACCAAATCATACCCATACCATTACATTGTAACTTAAACTGATAAGCAACAAAAGATTATTACAGTTTTTTCAAATAATTAAAATAATAATAATAATAATAATAATAATAATAATAATAATAATAATAATAATAAAAAATAAAGCTCTATTACTATCTTAGCACCATCCACGATATTCTTAAGCAGTGTAGTTTTGTAAAATTATGACTTAGAAAAATGATGTTAGGTTTCGTGATAAACGTCACCAGACCTAACATCAACTAAGTCTCAGAAACAGCAGCGAAAAATATAAACACAGTAAATTAATTTCAGTTCGTAAGTAATCGTACTTACGAACTTGGGTGTACAAACCCGAAAATTACAATATATAAAAGTAATATTTGAAAAACAAATGTATCAAACTCTTGATACACAAAATACTCATCGCTTCTTCTTTAGTTGAATTTCTCCGTCGGTTACGCAACGTAGAAAGCCTCCCAATTCAGCAACTAAGCTCCGAGTAATTCTTTTCGTATTCTGCTCCAAAGATCTTCATGTCGTGTCCTGCGTCTCCTTGCGTCTTGATCCTTATATAATTAAACAAGACTCCTAGTATTGTTAAACAAGTTAAATAAGTATTTAGGAAACTAAATAAAGTCCTAAACTCCAACTAAGAAAGAAATTTAGAGTCCTAAAATACTTTGTGTCCTAAGAAAGAAAAACTACAAACAAGAAAAATTATTGTTGAAAATAATATTCCCAACAAGCAGCATCGCAACGGTCATCGGCCAACACCGCCAGGAACCGGCGTTATCCATCCGGCTATTTTACATGCTTCATGAAAGTCCACGTCCCCGACTAGCCTATAACAAGACTTTTTACTTGGATCGTCCACAACATTTGTTCCCACATCAATTACTGCACCCCCAGGTTTAATCCAACTGCCCTAGAGCATCATTGCTTGTCCAGCAGAAGCTATAACAATATCCGCGTTACGAACGATGCTCTCTAGTTCCTTTGTACGTGAATGGACTACAGTGACAGTAGCATCCTCCTTCAGAAGGAGCAAAGAAACTGGTAAACCAACGATGTTACTTCGACCCACCACAATGACATTCTTCCCATGATATTCACGCCACTTCGGGACGGAAGCTCAATACATCTCTTTAGGATACAAGGGACGAACAAAGGATCTCTGCCTTTCATTGCCAATTTGCCAAAGTTGAGAGGATGAAATCCATCGACATCCTTTTCCAATGATATTTCAGTTAAAATTTTCTGTTCATTTATATGTTTAGGCAACAGTAGTTGTACTAATATTCCATGAACATCGGGGTTCACGTTCAATTCGTGGACCTTTCAAATCAATTCAGATTCGGTTACATCCTCGGGGAGGTCCAAATCGACAAATTTGATTCCAACTTCAGCACATGCCTTCCTCGTGTACGAATTCGTCAATGGACCGGACTTGGACTCGTGCTTGAGGAACAAATTTAACCCTAATTTCACGGTGCTCTCGAATTGGATGTCGCATATGAGACGTCGGCAGTGGAGGAGGAGGAGTCGAGGCGGGCGGCGCCGGGGTTGGAGAGGCAGTTCGAGGGCGTGAGGGGGTACATGTCGCCGGAATTCAAAACCAGTGGCATGGCGAGTCAAAATCCGACGTGTACGCATTTGGGGTTGTGATGCTGGAGCTGATGACCGGGGAGGAGCCTGTGAGGCACAAATTCGATCGGAGCAGTGGGAATTACAATTTGATTTTGGTGATCGAGACCGCGAGGGAGGCGGTGGAGGGCGGCGGAGGAGAAGAGGCGGCAGTGGGTGGGGGGCTTAGGCGGTGGAAGGAGAGGTCTCGGTTACGAGATTTTTCTTTGATGTTGGGCACGTACAAGTAAAAATCACGCCTCCTTTGATGTTGTATTCCAAAGCTATTCTCACGTGTAATGGGCGGGCTAACAGGTTGACAACAAGTGAATTACGTATCAATTTAAGAAAATAGTAAAAAGTGATATATTTTATTAGACCGGACTCACATGAGATCTACTTAATTATGAATACTTCTAGTTTCCATAATTTGGAGTCATAAAAAATACATATATTTTCTACTCATTATGGATATTTGTGAAGGCACCGGTGTGTAAAAGAAGTGGACATGATAAAATGATAAAATAATGAGCCAATGATTGTACAAAATTCAAAACAAGGTATAGTCCTCCAAAACATATTTGGATATCCAATTTGCTCCCACAGGCTACCTATTTTGTCTTTTTAGAAGCCAAGTTTTCATGTTTTTTGCTAACAAAAGGATAATTTGTTTTTTTAAGGCTTGAGATCTATTGTTTCTTTATATATATTTGTCTTTGTTACTTCATATTGTCTTTTAATTTATATCTGCCTCTTAAAAATACATGTTATTTAAGCAACATATATTTTATGCTATATGGATGGTGTTTGTGAGTAAGATTATCTGTAGAGTCACAACCACATGCCAAACGTTAAAATTGATAAGCTTTTCGTGGTACAACTATAATAGGTTCATTAACACAAGAGTCCATATCAAAGCCGAAATGTACGTAACTTTCAAGAACCCAACTGTATGGCTCTCTTGCCTAATGGACGATATTAGTCTCTTTCCTAACTCAATAAACCACAAAGCCCAGCATTTTGGTCCTTCTTTCATTATGAAGCCAACCCAATTGTTCAATAAGTGGTCCACTCCGAGACCATTTTCGTGGATCTCTCTAGATTTTATTTTGTTTTTGCATGAAATATGTGTTTTGCTATATTGAGGACCCAAGAAATGGATAGAGTTTTTTTTAGTGGGTTTTTTTTGTATGTGTCTTTATCTTTCTCACAAAGTTAGAACATGATGCAACATATAACACATACATACATAAATAAACATTACCATACTCCACATAAAGGTGTTGCATGTTTGCCCAATTTATTTATATATTGTATTAAAATAAGGTAAAGCTACTAATCACCTTCAACAAATATGCAAAATATCTATTTTAGGGCCTACAAGATTCAAAGGCAAGTTGCCAACATGAAAACATGGAGATCCATTTGCAAAACCAGAACACTTAAGGATCATCAAAACAGAATATAGATAATGTATGTAGTTAGTTACATCGTGATCTCTAAATTATACGAAAACTAACCATCTAATAGGCATTTCTTCGAAGCACTTGTGTTGTAACCAAAGCAAAACTCATCACAAAGTGCCTCTCTAATGCTCTTTCTAAAACAACCAAATAAACAACACACATACATACATACATATACACTATAATAACAAAAGGATTAGAAACTTCACGATTGTTCATTCCTTTCTCTGCGCATTCTTGCACCCCACGACATATTTTCATCACAATCCTTTCGCGCACTTCTTTTCTTGAGCTCCGATAGTTGAGACTGCCAACGCTTTTTCCACTCGATTTTCTCGTCCATTTGCTGTTTTGTGCAAAGACAATTTACATAACACAAAAACACAATAAAATCATCTAATTCATTTATTTATTTCCTTTGGGTTGGATATCAAAGATCCAAACGACAAACTTGCAATTTTAAAAATATATACATATATTGATAATTAACTAAATTCATAAGAAGACTAGCATTGTAAATTGTAAATCCAAAAGGCCACATCAATTCAAAAATTCAAAATAAATATCGACCCATAATTTTTGCCGTTTGCGATGAGAAAAATACAAACAAGACATACAATTTCAACCTGAGATATATAATTTCCAACAAAATAAAAAAAAATTAGGGAAAAAAATTAACTAACCTCGTCGAATTGGCCACGCCTACGGGCGGTGAAGGCGAGGTGGACCCCCTTAGCCATGTCGCGATCATACAATTCTCTCATCGTTGGATCCGACAGCGTTTCGTAGGCCTCCTGGACCCGAATGAACCTGTTGGTATACTCCTCGACCCGACCCGGAGGGGAAACGTCCGGGTGGTACTTCCGGGCGAGCTGCTTGTAGGCTTGTTTGATCTCTGTTAAGGAGCCCGTCTGAGGTATGCCCAGCAGCTCGTAAAAGCTCGTGGACTGCCGCTCCGAAACTACGTCGTTGAGTGAGGCCCGGAGAACGGGCCCGTGTCCGTACCCGACCCGGTAGGAGATGGATTGTGGAGGGTTTTCGGGGCGAGTAGTGGAGGGGAGGAAAGTGAAGCGGAGGGGGTCGCTTCTGGGGAGTTGTTTTCCTACGCCATAGCTGCACATTTCGTGGGATGGGATGGGATTATTTCTCAACCTTATTAATCGCTCTGGTGTTATTATTAGCTCGATCTTAGGTATTGTGGTGGTTATATAGAGTAGGGAAAAGAAGGGGACAATTAAATTCACTATTACCATTTACCAGTATACATTTTACTATTTACTATTCACAACGGTGGGTCCCACTGTAAAATTATTATATTATGAAAGCGCATAAAAAGAGTTTGGTCAGAAGCTAAATGTGTAGTATGCCAAATCCCACTAAGACACTTTTCTTTTTCAATTGCTTCTCAATTTTCATGCATCTTTAGCAAAAAAAAGTAAATTTCTTCACATTTTGGGCTATACATATATTATGTATTTAATAAATGAACACACATTTTAAGAATTTGCTACCTCTAAAATAAATTATAAGATGTAAGACCATAAGTAGGTTAATAACGACTTTTTTTCTAAATGCTTGCAAGTACTCTCTTTGAATAAAAACTAATATCTACTACCCTACTAAGCCCAATGTATCTGTAAAAAAAAATTGTTTGCCAAAATTAAGCTTCGAATTTAGTTATTATTTTGGAAAGTAAAAAAGCCATTTTTCTCAAGCGTTGCAATTTTGTTGTGGGAAATACAACGTGTGATTTATAAACAAAATTAAGTTCTTATTCGTGCCTTTGTAACAGTAGATAAAGTAGAAAAAAATTAAAAAATCTTTCAATAAGTCTATTGATCTGGGTGATCTTGATCGGTAGAGACAAAGAAATAATTTAAACTCGTTTAATGAAGGGGTTTTATTCAAATCAATCACTTTTAGCTTACAAAAATTAAAGGAGATGTGTATATATTGTAAGTGAGATCTCATTATTTCTTCTGCTTTTTTTTAGAGATCCTTTAATAATTATTTGTTTTCTATTTAATTAATTAATATATTACATTAAATTATTTAACATTTATTTTGGTTCAAATCAGCAGTTGTCTTTTACTAATATAATAACTCCCGTAAAAAATCATCTCTTAAGTGTCGAATCGAGGTGTACAATAAACTTAAATAGAAAGTGTTAGAAATATATTTCTAATTTAGTGTCTGCTTGGTTGAGCGGTTCGCAAGTGCTTATAACTTATTTTGCTCTAATGAATTTTTACTAGCTGCTTGGTAAAAAGTCTTGATCAGCTACTGATAGCTGATAGAGCCCAAAAAGCTCTTGTTCACAAAAAGCTACAGAACGTAGGACATGTTTGGTTGAACTTATTGAAATTGCTTATAACTTATTCCATCACAATAAGATCTTTTAGGCTGTTTAGTAAGAACTAAGAATAAGCTTCTGATAGCTTATTATGTCTAATAAGCTCCTGTTCAGAAAAAATTACAAATCGTATCATTTTCTAATAAACTCCTACCTTATTTGGTAAAATCCTTTTTTATCCTTTTATATTGTAAAAAATATTTTATTTATAAACTAATATATTACTTTATATTTTACGAAAATATATTTATTAGTCATAATTAAAGTTTTATTTATTATTATAATTATCTTTTTAATAATTCTTCAAGTATTTGTATTTTTTCTTTTTTGAAATAATCTTTTTGGAAGTCTCCATTTTAACCTTTTGTTTTTTTTCAATATATTCCTTTTATTTAGTAACATATTAATATTTTTGTACATAAGGAGATTCTTATTTATTAATATAATTATTTTGTTATCATTGTGTATATTTTTTTCTTAATTTTAATTTTTAGTTTATTATTTATTTATTTATTATTATTATTATTATTATTATACTTTTCATATATATTATTTTTATATTTCAATCATGTTTATATTGGTAAATTAACTTCCAATCAGCTAATTTATTAATTAATAATTTAAAATCAACTATCAGCTACACGTTATCAGCTATCAATCATCAACTATTAATCATTAAAATCAGTTCAACCAAGACCTTTATATTAAGACTATAAAAAATAGTTTATTTTTTATTAGTGTTATTGACTTTTCGGTCGTGCAGTACATACTTCTGTTTGGAGTCTTTGCCTTTGTAATAGTAGACAAAAAGATTTAGATGGATTTTACATGAATGAGCATGGACAATACCAACATCAAACTATACTTGCTATAAAATTATGAATAATATTAATATTTTTAAAAGTGTTTTCATCCATGCCAGCCGTAAATGGGAAATATTTTTTCAATGAGCTTTGTTTATGAATGTAATGTCCTCCTAGCTTTTTTAAGATATATTAGAACACCATTTTTTCTTCACGTTCACAGAGTGGAGCTTTATTTTAGTGTTAAAATAGTGTAACTTCAACTTATATTTTAGAAAAAATTAAGGGAAAAGAACTTTGCACTTTGATTAGTTCTTTAACATTTAGCCGAAACTTTTCAACTTTTGGTTCTCTGTGTGGTATTAGTTAAAAATCAATTAATTTAGGTATGCCTTTTTTAAAAGTGTTTAGTGTTTATTTCAAACAGGAACAAACCACGCGGAGAATTACTTGCTTTCATAGTTATTGACTATTAATTCAATCTTTACAATGTAATATATATCAAAATTGTCATTTGATTAACTTATTCAGTTCTCTTTTTTATTATTTTTAACTTAAGAATTATATGCAACCTTTTCCCTCCAGCAAGATTTATGTATGATGAATTTACGCAAGCTGTATAATTTTGATGTTACAGCCGCCAATGAAATAGGGAGAAGATGAAAAGAAAATATTGTTTTTTAAATACTCTTCAAAACAAGAATATATTGATAGAGCACAAAAAAAAAAAAAAAAAAAAAAAGCGAAGGACACGAAATTCGCAAGTTCCATCTTGAAATTGGATTACATGTGCATCAGCTTAGAAAAAAAACCAATAAGTTATTGTGGTCAATATCCTTTCTTTTTCTTCTTTTTTATGTATTCTTTGTTTATTAAAAAAAAGGTTCAATAAGTTATAACATAAAATCAATCTCTTTCCTTTTAAATTCAAATTATTTGATATTTTTGTCTTATAGATTCAATTTTAGATTTGCACGAGTTGAAAAAGATACCAAAGATTTTGGACATGGAGTAGGTTGATGATTCAAGGTTTTACGATATTAAAGTGTTTCATTTGTTAATTGTTTATTACCAATTCACTTTTATCTTGTTAGTGATTTTGTTTGGGCACTTGATCAATACCACACTTATTTGCAAATATCGGATTTATACGAACGCGGACGAGGCAATATTTAGGCAATAAGATAGACGACATAGAGAGGGTACGGATTGTTCATCTATTTAATATGATATATTATAATTGTATAATCTTTCAACTAAATTACATATGTGGTTGGGAGGCTAGCTCATCATAAGACGTGCATGTGGGTAATTTAGTGTAAGCACATTACTACACGAACCCGGAGTAAGGGTTAGATTCGTGATCACTAGCAATTTGGTGAGTCGAGTAATAAAAACCTTTTCATTTATTAAACTCTATCTTACTGAAAGTATACAGTATAGATGTAGTACAAATGAGTAAGGTCGGTTTTCACAAGGATCAAGTAAAGTAGATAAATAGTATAATCTGGATAATGTAGTTTTATCTAAATGATAATAAAAGATGATTTGTTATTTTACCGTATGAGCTACAACCATAAACTAAATAAATATATATACTAATTATAATAATTTATCAAAAAAAAAATAATGACAGACAATATCATATGATAGGGGATATCCCGGGGTTTGGGTTGCAATGAACTCTAAATATTCTTCCTTTTTCTATCAATCAAGTATTTTGTGATTCAATTCCTTATAAGCCAATCACAAATATAGGTTAACCATTCTCTCAAAGTGTTTAGACAATATACTCTAAGCATGAAACAACGTCTCCATTTGAATTCATACTTAGAACTCCAAACGGTTTTAAATATTTATACGACTTCATTATTAATCTCAAACCTCTCAGTCGAGTGTTTCAAGTTTGAAAGCCTATTGACGAACCTCATCTCTCGAATTCTGATTCATCAAACTATTAGTTATAAAGTGTTGTCAATCAGTCACAACTATATATAAACATAAATAGTTGTCAATCACTTATGTAACAGTTAAATCAAAACACAAAAATAGTAAATAGATCATACTCAATTGAAAGAAAGATTAAAATATTATCCATTCATTATTTCTCTAAACCCCAGAAAACAAAAGAACTAGCTAGACATATTTATAAAATAAGTTAGACAATTCATCGAAACATAGCATTTATAAGTGAAAGTAAGTAAAGTCAAACTGTATGGTATGTGTGGATCCTTCGATCTTCGTAATCCAAGTGTTTCTTCTCCAAATCCCTCTAAAAACTCCATATCTCACAACTTGAAACTAATATGAAGAAATGTGCTATTCTATGTTGATATATGGTAGAAGGGAATGAACTTGGAATGTTCTGAAGTCCACTTTTATAGCCCAAGATGGAATCTCTAGCATTAAACCGTATTTGTGACGGTTTCTGGCCCATTCATGATCGCAAATAGGATCGTAAATGGTCATCGCGATAATGACACCCAATAACGACCCGAGTCACAATAGAGAAGGGGATCGCAACTAGTCGCCATGAAAACAATTTTCAGTATCAACCCGAGTCGTGACCACGAAGGGAGACACGACTGGGTTTTTAGACCCCATTGACATTGTGGTCTTACTCCTAACTTGGAGCAATGGACTCTTATCTTCCTTAACCATAGTCCAAATCTTTATTCTTTTCACACTTATGCTCTTTTAAACCCAATTAGTTTCAAGATTCTATAAAAACAACACAAAAATACCAAACACATAATAACATCCAAATAATTAAAAATAAAGCTAAAGGACATTATAAATGCACAAACAGTAGTTGAAAGTTAATCAAATGAGTTTCAATATGTGCATAAAAACCATTTTTATCAACTCCCCCAAAAACTCCCCCAAACTTACAGGTTTGTTCGTCCTCAAAGAAACAAAAGATAAGAAATAAACATAAGTATGGACATTGAGAAAAGGATGATGATGTATTTGCTTCAAAAGTATCATTTTTAATATAAACACAACATCAAAAGTCAATCAAAACACCCTTTTTATGTTTAACCTCTTGCTTGAAAATAATGATCCTCACAATTGTAAGTATTTCGCTCATCGCACAAGTGTTTGATTATGACGTGTATATGCTCAGTATCATGTCAATGCATGTACTCTAACATAAGCTGCAAATCATTTATCTCTTCATTTCTCAGTGTGAATGAAAGACAAGAATCAAGCAGGTCTTTTATTAAGGTTGTAATGTGTGGTCTTTGGTAAAGTATGGAATATTTTGATAAAAGTGACTAAAATGCGAACTAACACACAAGAAACCATAATTACTCCCTTTTAAACACTTGAAATTTTTTAGAATGATTCACCTTATCCTCAAAACCCATTATTTTGAAAAACTTAGCATTTATGACAAAAACTTTCAACCAACTCAATTTATACCAAAAATCCTACTAAAACTTTTTTGTAATTACTTTAAACATTATTTAAACTTTGCTTGTTATCAACTAAACTAAATATAAACATAGTCTTTATATAATAGGCTTTCAAAGTACATTTTCGTTCTAAGAAGTTTGATGCCTAAAATTACAAAAACAAAACCCTGCACCCAACAATCGATTTACTCAATTTAACCAACATAAAAAATTTGACTCTCACAACTTAAAAAATTTAAAATTTTCATAAGGCTTTTTCGAGAGCATAAAACGAGTTCATGGCTATCAAAAGATTGAATAAAAAGCTCAACGGGGTTAACTAGGGATTATTTTATTTTAGCAACTTCCATATATGGATTAGGCCAAAATTGTGTTACAAAATATGCCTAAATCATTTTCATGTCTTTCGTACCCTATGCAACCTCGAGACAAAAATCAAAGTAAGTCTAAAGAGATACACACATGACCGATAATTCACACAAGAAAATGATTGTTCATGATTATCCATCAAGAAGATCCAAATCTCATAAGCATGTCATTTTTTTCAAAGCAAGAAGCTAATATTTTTTCAGTTAAGGCATAACAACCAAAGTTCAAGCATACGTAAATTTCAAAAATCAACTCATCCTTAGCTCATCATTAATTATTTCATAAAAAGTCCACACAATGCAAATTCTGTCAAGTTAATCAAAGATTATTATTATTGATCGAATTATCCACAAATCTCACTTTATTTCTAATAAAGTTATTAAACGTGAGAATAAAATAAAAAATAATAAAAATAAAAATAACTAATGCAATCCTATATGAAAATCAAATGATAATACATTATCAAAGTAAGCTGCACTTCCATCCCCCCAAACTTATTGATAACAACAAAATCAAGACGAGTCGGGGGTAGAAAGTTCGGCTTGGTAGTCGTGTTGTCTAATATTGAAGTTATTCATACGTCACATCATCCTCATAAATGAACAAGGAGAAGGCATCAAGGAAAACAAATAACATATTGATAACAACAAGTATATTTAGCAAAACTTTTATCTTTCACTTCATTTTTTTTTTTTGATTCAACATACCACCTGCGATCTCATAATTCAAGTCGAGCTCACATTCATTTAACATAGCAAAATTTTGACTTTTGTACTGAAAGGAAATGTACTCTCTGATACGACATCGAAAATCGCCTTAATTATATATGGTAAGAAAGTAACGAAAGTGGTGGAAGATTCTATGTCCCGGCAGGACGCTAACATGATAATACGGTTTTATAGTTAATATGGAATTGTGGAAACTAAGAATCCTAATATGGGAGTATTTCTTTATTATGATTATTGAGTATAATTAGGAGATTTAATCCTACCTTATAAAGGAATCCTATTGATTGGTGGACAAGTCTCAATAATCATATAAAGAGGGGGTTCAAGCCCTTATTTCACAAGCTTGATAACTTCTACAACCTCTCATGCTCTCAAATCTCAATCATACGCTCTGAGGCTCTAAAACTTACGATCTCTCATGATCTCTCATGATCACACATCTCATCTCATGCTCTCGCATCTCATGATCTCTCAGGCCCCGATGCCCTTATTTCATAACTCCACTCCTCTCCCTATCATGGAGCTCATGGATTATGGATTATGCATTTATAGATTTTATGGCGAGCTCTCCTCTAGGAGATCTCTTTTAGGAGAAGCGAACTCTTATACAGGTGATGAGGACCTTAGATTGGGAACACGTCTCTTGTCTCTTGGGAATACGTCTCTGGACATATCTCTAAACACGTCTCCTATCTTTTGTCTATAAAAGTCTATACAAAGAACACACAGGCCTCAAGTTTTACTCTACATTGATTTTATCTCATATATTAAGCTCTTTCGCGCTATTGAGCTCTCGCACATCTATCTCGAACACTATCTGACTTGAGCGTCGGAGGGCCTGCGTCGAGGCCGCCCGACTTGGGTTCTATTTTGCAGGTTATACAAGTCGTCAGGAGTACCTTGGAGATATATCAGGTCGTTGGTCACATATATAAGGCCAGTACTCCCTATTCTTGAGGCGCCAATCTTTTTGGTCGCATCACTCTCAATAAATTCTCCAACACCAGGTTCACAAAGGGCACATGCAAAATAACAAAATCGAATCTAATAAGTTTCGCAACTTCTGCATTAAATGCCAACTCATAAGTTTCCATGCTAGTCTTGAGTAAAAATCTAGCACCTAAATAGGCCTTTTAATCCTAGATAGCCACAGCGGATTTTGACAAATGGGGATAAGATCATATTTCCTACCTATTAGAAGTTCCTTTTTTTTATTTTCCTACTTTAAATCGTAATCAGCCTTAGAACATAATAATCATTTATCCAAAGAAAAAATGACAACCACTCAATAAAAAAATGAACCAAAAACCAAGTTGTTTATATTCTTTAAAGAATTCACATTTCACCATTCTTTTATTCTTCTCAACATCAGTGGTGAAATACTTTTCATCAAACTTGTTCACATTTAAGCTCGATCATGTCAACCTTTGAAAATGTTAACAAAACGTAGTCCATGTTCGGATGCAGAATTACATATTTTAAGGGTATATTTCATGGAATTTTATAGGCTTGACATATACTTTTCATGAGATTTTCCTTATTTTACGTATTTCTTGGAAAATACTACGCTTTTGGTGTTTTTGTTATTTTTCATAGATAAATGAAAGTTTTACGAGTCTTTTTGAAACACAAGCATTCACAACCCCAAATTAGAAGACCAAATGATGCATGAGGAAGGAAGAAAGACGAATAGAAGTCAGAAATGGAAGCTAGGAAGTGGGAAAATGAGAATTGAAGAATATATGATGCGGATGTTTTTTATTCGAGTCGTAACCCTTTAATTCAAAGTTCAATTTAGGTGACTCAAGCATCCAAAAAATGCCAAGATATAGAGCTGCAACTTTCATGAAAACACCAAGTCTAATTCGACCGTTTTGAGGTCCAAAAGTGAGCAAGAAGATACACTTGAGTTACATGTGATGTGCTTAACTCGAGTAAACAAACTGAGGTTAAATCCGACTTCATACCTGACTTACAAGTCGGGTGCAAAAGTAACTTTGGAATACTGGAATCCAACCCGACTTACAAGTCGAGTTCACTAACGGAGACATAATATTAGGGTTGCATTTTTAAGTCTCTTTGGACCCCTGTAAATACCTTATACCCTATAAATGTTTTGAATAATCATATATACATACATAGACACCTTTAGATCATTAGAACATCATATTTGAGTATAT
Organism: Phtheirospermum japonicum; assembly: GCA_014905375.1. NCBI lineage: Eukaryota > Viridiplantae > Streptophyta > Magnoliopsida > Lamiales > Orobanchaceae > Phtheirospermum > Phtheirospermum japonicum. Next base: position 313,845 of record BMAC01000926.1, read on the forward strand.
TAGGAGCCCAATAACTGAGGATTGACGTCTTCCATCCACGGGATGAGAAGTTGGAGTTCCCCACTAGTCACCACGACTCGTAATGGTTCTTCACTCTGTTCTCATTGTTAGATTAAGTTTGTTCATGTGTTATGCATGACATGTTTAGTTTTGTTATAACCATGTTCGACTAGTCAATCTGATTTCTAACATGTGAATAGATTGAGGACTCAAGTTTTTATATTATTAAAGTATTTCACTTGTTAATTACCTTTTCGTATTTATCTTGTTAATGGATTTGTTTGGGTCTTTGATCAACGTTTTACACTTATTTGCAACTATTGAGTCTACACGAACGCGGACGAGGTAATATTTAGGAATAAGATAGACAGCGTACATGGGGTACGGGATGTTTATTTGTTTGATACGAGATATTGTAATCTTAGAATCTTTTCAACTAAATTGTGTATGCGTTTGGGAGGCTAGCTCATCGTAAGGCGTGCATGCGAGTAATTTAATCTAAGCACATTTACTACCCGAACCCAGAGTAAGGGTTAGTTTCACAAATCATTAAAATATTATTTATCATAAAACAAAATCCATTGTAAATTGTAACCATGTTAGGAATAAAAATTCTCTCATTATCTTTCAATTATTTATTTTACGTTGTTTATTTTTATATTAATTGTGCCAAAATGATATTTTAACTTCTAAATAAAATCAAACTGCTATGATCGAGTGCTTAATTACTTATTCAATGTGTAATACGACCTTGCTCCCATAATACAATTAAAACCCGTACACTTGTGGTGGTAAAATTAAGGGCGAACAGTTCACACACCTAGGAGGTACATCGTTAATCTTGTAAGGACCATAACAGTAGTGATGAGAAGTAAATAAACAAGCCAAACACCTAAGGGCAAGTTTGGACTAGTATTCGTTGGGATCTTGAATCCTGATATTTGATATCTTGGGGTATTTAGAATTCTGTGAATAGTAAGAATTCTTGTTTGTTATAGGACTCATAATCCTTTACTTTTTACTGTATATGCCAAATTATATCTGAAAAGCGGATAATAATGTATTGTTATGTTTTGTTTGATGTCAAATTATGTCTGAAAAGTGAATGGTGTTTTATTATAATATTATATTTAATATTATTTAATTATTTAGTTGTAAAAAATTATTGATTGAGTATTAGAACAAATGAGTATTCGACATTCAAAATACTGAGTCCAATATTCGAATGATAGGACAAACAGGCCCTAAAGAAGTGAACAAAGCGTGACACTAATATAAGAGCATGCACATCCATGCACTACACAACATCACAAAATTGAATTGGTATTAAATTTAGTAAAGTGAAATTGGCTTAACCTAAGAGGTTACATTTTCAAACTAACAACAAATAATTGTATACAACTATATTTTCATTAAAGAGTGAGCTTATTCTCAATGAGTAGACTAAATAATTATCGAATAAGAACTAATGGACAGGCCTAGCATCAATCCGCCTCATCAACCACTCAATTTTTCTCATGAGACTTGCGATTTGCAAAAGATTATGTACAAATTCTTTTTTTAAGGCATGTTGGGGGAAAAACCTCACAACGATCAGTGATTAAATTCATCGCACTTATTTGAAATTTTAATTAAATTATAATTTTTACTGCATGTGTTAACTGCAAATAGAGGAATTTGAAGAATAATCTTATTTATTCATTCTAATCAAATGCGTGTGTTTTTTCCTAGTTAGATGGCAATTACCTTACAAATATGATTTCAATATGTACGAGCAAAATAAGGCTCAATTATAAATATGCATGTATCCATAAGAGTGACATCAGTCTTTCGAACGATGGTCCCTTCTATCTATTTTTTTGGGTCTTCTCTTTTACGTTGCGTATGTAATCCTCAGCTTCAGATTGTAAGAAACCTTTGATATCCCAAACTCTTTTCTTTCTTAAAGCACTCGACACACTCCAATCGCTTACTTGAATTAACAACTAGGTTTGATAGACAGGGTGTTTGAAGCGGGAATTTATTTTGATTAGCGGTGAAAAAATTAACAAATTAGGTTTAGTTTGTCTTGTAAAAAGATAAGCATGGCTTTTAAATATATTTTGAAACTTAATTAGTTAGGTTTTAATTAGTGTTGTGTGTTTATAATATTTTTTAATTTCATTTTATATTATTTGAACGTTATTACGTATTTTTTTGTGTTTTGTTGTTTTATAAGGAAGCCGAAATTTATTGGGCTTAATAATGATGATAACGACAAACTGGGATAGAATTAAATAAGAAAAGAATATAATGTGCCGCAACCAGGGCCAGCCCACACAACCCACAAGTCAATAGGCCCAAAGACTCACTATCTTTAATTAGCGGTCGATAGTAGGATCGTTAATGAGCATCAATTTCACGATAATGATTAGCTACCTGAGTAGCACTCAATACTCTGATAGCTGCTGTGTTATGTTTTCACGGCACTCGTTATCAACCCCCATTAGCGGTTGATAGTGGGTTCGCTAACGGGTCAAAACTGTTACAAAACAGCAACAAAACAGAGTTAATGGTTGAGATTCGTTTTTACCAATGAATAGAGGCCCAATAAACTGTTCACAAACATCAAGTTTTATATCAATATTCATCCCATTGAAATTATACATCATCCACCATAGTTATGTTAGAATTGTGAATTTGAGAATGAATTTGGAGGAAAACACGTGGAGAAAGGAGATTAAAAGATACACACGCTTTCTTTCACCTTTCATTATGAATGATAGATGTTCGATAAATGGTCTATATGAAATTATGAACATGTCTACCTAATTTCCCTTTTATTCTGGAATTTGGTATAAATAATGATTTAATAATATTTTCGTAATTCCTTCGATTCAAGTATAATCCCTTTGTTTATATTCGTATTTTGATTTTATTGGTTTATAAGTGCTTGACAACATTTGTGTTTTTAATAGTGCGATTGATAACTTTCAGAGCAAATAGTTAGATAAATCATTTATTAATAGACATTCGAACATGAAACACTCTAGGTTTACGATTAGTAGTGAAGTCGTAAAAATCTTTAAAACCTTTTGAAGTGCAAGTATGATTTCAAACGGACACGTTGTTTCATATCTAGAATCAACGATTTAATCATTTCGAGTGAATGATTAAATTACAATAGTGATTGGCTTATAAGCGAATTGAGTCACAATATACTTGACAGATCGAAAATGACGAGTATTATGAAATCATTACGATTTCAAACTCTTAAATATTCTTTAACACTTGAATCTCTCAACGTTTACAAATTGTGCTTTGATCTTGCGAAATCTTTAAGTTTATAATTTTTATTAGTTTATGTTCATCGTTTGTAATGACACAACCAAAATCATTTCTTATCATTTAGATAAAATTACGTTTTATGTATTATATTACTTATCAATATTGAACTGTTATATTGACCTTATGAAATTCGACCTTACTCATTTCGTACTACATCTACACCGTGTACTTACAATTAAGTAGAGTGTATAAATGAACAAGTTATTATTACTCGAACTACTCCCTAGTTAAAACAGAGATCGGTAAAAATTTAAACGACACATTTGGTTTTTATGAGCTTCAAAGGTTAATGTAATCCTTCTAAATGCTCCATGATTATCCCCGATAATCTAAATCTACTAATTATAGTTTAAATCTACTTTTTGTCATGGATTTTGACTTGTTTTCGTTTACTTGGTTGTTGACTCTTCTACACAGCTGCAAACCTACCGAGAGTCTTGTTCTAAAAGTAAAATTATATAAGGTCCGAATACAATGTATTAACGTCGCCATCAAAATTACAATATTTGACAAAACAAGTAGCTGAAGACTTATACATGTCTTGAAAGTTCAATCTAGAGGGATTTGATTAAAGAGTTTGTGAGGCTACTGCGTCCAAGAAAATCAAAAGAGTGGCATATTGTGAATCCTTTTAGTGTCTCGAGTTCCAACAATTGATTTCGTGCTCATAGTAGGAACGTTTCCTGAAGGTTTTATGTACTAAAAACATTTGTATTTTAATTTCAATCAAATATGTGTGCTCAATGTTCTCTTCTCTACTGGATTAGGCTCATTGGGTCTCGATTCGCGTGATAGTCTTCAATTGATTTATAAGAATAATAAAGCATCACAATGAAAAAGGAGGTATAATATTTTTATTTTAACTTATCACATTACTTATCTTTTTTCTTTGAACTTTTGTTTAATTGGGTGATTTTAGTAACAGTTGAGGTGGATTTAGCCACACCAAATAATTTGTCCTCCAAATTTTGGGGCGTTTTTTTACAATTATTTTATAAAATATTTTGAGTTTATTGGCAAGATGAAAAGTCAAATTAGCAGGTCTTGAAAATCTAGACGGAAGAGATATTTTTTATTTCATTTATTATAGACGATAAGTCAAATGATAAGAACTTTAACTACCTAGAAGTTATGTCATGTATTAAACAATTTATTATAGAGGGATAATTTGACAACTTTAATACAAAAGTCTACATGGTTTTTCTTTTGTTAGCAAAATATTGACCATCCATACAAAGAATCTCGATATTACATTTAGTTAGCAAAATACTAATCATTTTAATCTATCATTATAGATTTCTCACTTATCTAAAGGCCATGTGCGCGTCTAGACAGTCAACATTGTTTGTTGGCCATCATTTTGTACACGCAGAGCCACTATGCAGGTTTAATAAGTTTTAGACTTGTACTCTGATAGAAGAGACTAGACGAGTTTCAAAAGAAGATTCATACAACTTTAGTAGGTTTGAAAATAGAGCATTTAGTGGCGAATTAATAAAATTGCTAATACTTTGTGAAAATACGAAATCTTTGGATAATTCAAATTAATCAGAAATGTACTAGACAATTTTAATTTTGAAATAATCTAGATATTGGTACATAAGATAAATTATTCCAACGTAATTATTTAGTAAACGATAAATATAATTTAATCTCATAAATTTTTAGTGTCTCTTTTTCCATCCGCCCACGGCCACTGGTGTAAATAACAATCAGTTCTGAAACGATAACCAAGAGTTTATTACACGTGCAGCTTAACAAACTTTCTACTCGCTTCAATAGGTAGAATGGCTATCGTATATCTGGATTTCTTGTTCTCTCATCTTTTTTTTATCCCTTTTTGTACCTTAATTATTAATTTATCAACTTGTTTTTTCTTTCTTCACTGGTGGTTGGGGTGGGTCGACCTTGAAATTGCCCACACAGGATCATATGGTATCACAGAACAGAACCAGAAGTTATTGAGCATCAAAATGTAACTATTGGTAATAAAAACAAAATCCAGTTTAACCACAAGCGCATTAAGAACCCACATTGGTTGTTCCTTACCAAAAAAGTTAGAGAAAACTGAGAAAAGAGAGAGGAAAAAGAAAAAGAAAAGGAAGTGTGGAGACAAAAAAGATAGTATGTAACAGAGAGGGTTAAAAAAACAAAAACTATGATCGCACCATATCCTGATTGAATGGAAGGACTCAACTGCAAATCAATAAACATCCGGCATTGCCTATGTAACCAAAAAAAAGAACACGAATAAACTCTATTAGAAAAGGTGAAGACCTAACAGGACCACTCATCCTCCCTCCTCTTGCTAACAATATAACTTCATCTAAAAATCACGTTTATGGATTATAGGAAACAAATTTATATCAAAGTTAAACCATTCGTATAGACAACGAGCTACAGCCAGGAAATTTCAATCACATAACCTAAAGATAAGCTTATTATGCATTTTCTCAAAATCATTACCATGACTATCTGATCTGAAGTACAAGAACCTTGAAATAAAAAGATGAAAGCAGCCAAAGTGAAAAAAAAAAAAAAAAAAAGGTGGTCTTGGATCTATTTGACAAGCAAAATTTCAATTTCCCCATTTTCATTTCCATCAGGTATTAGTAGGGACTAGGGCATGTTTCACGTAGATCTTTTAGTTCATGAACCATGAATGCACTTAAAATAATCTACAAGTTAGCCAGTTATGATAAGAACTAAGTCAGTAACCAATCACAAGGGGATTCCATATAGAAGACGCACACCGTAGACATATACTAATGCAATTTTTTTAGGACCTAATCTCTATATGAGCTGGTCGGGTTTCTTCCAACCAACCAGTTCCATTTCTGGGGAAAAAACAGGTAAAACATTCATTAAACTAATTACTTAGCAGTAAAATTGTTCAAATAATAATAAGATGCAGAAACATATTGGTCTACAGTTGCTCCTATAAATTCATACACAGCTATACCTTCGTTTCTAACTTTCCCCTACTTGATTAAATAATGATTTGGCAGTAAAATTGTGCGGCAGTAAAATATTGGATATAATGTTTCAAACATATTCGCATCCTTGTTTATTATGCATGTTGTGAGCAATTGTGCTTTAATTGTGCTGATATCAGAAAATATGCTTACCAACCATATTTGAATCTCGTGTATATATATGACACTATCATGAATAAATTAGCTGCACACCTTTTGCATAATTTCAATCAAATAAAGCATCCAAGAATATTGTTATACGTATTTTTTTTTATTTCGATTGCTGAAGGGTGTTTCTTATAACAAGAGTTCTTCAATAATAAAAAGTTCTTCCATTTCATTATCTATACAACATGAGATTCATTTCCCATTAAAAGGCTCAAAAACCAAGCCTAATCATTATGAGTTGTTCAACTACACAAGTCCGCCAAGAAGAATTTAATGTGCAGCAAATCCTTTTGAGTATGCATGGCAGTTTCTAGGTTGTTCGTGGGTGCATGGTGCATGGTGTTGGGTGGGTGGGGGTGGGGGTGTTATATAACAAACAAATTATTGCCCACACGTAATGTGCATTATAACATGAAAGGAACTAAACAAAGTGAACACACATCTGTTTTCTCTGTCAAGCTAAAAAGAAAAAAAAATTATCATAGCTGTACACACTTCAGAAGTGACGGCCCACATGCACTCTTCTATTTTTCACAATTAAACTAAAAGCATTGTTTAGACAGATTACCTGAGAAAAGAACCAAGAAATTAACCAACCAACCAACCCCGCAACATCTGACTCGGAATCGTCTTTAGAGAACCTCGCCTAACCAAACAATTTTCAAGAAGAGGGGAAAAGAGGCGGAAAAAATAAAGGACAAGAGAAAAAGAAAAAAGGAAAAAGAAAAGAAAGAAAAACACAAAGATGAGGAAGAGAGCATATAAAATATATGACAAAGCTTAGATTTCTTTTAGTGTTCTATTCCACCAATTAGCTTATAAATTCCCAATTCAAAGATATCGCATCTTAACTGTGAACCTGCTATTAGAATCCAGAATCTGCAGTTGCATATATATACATCGTGCCAAATTCATCTGGTTGTGCACCAAGAAATAGCAGCCCAAATACCTGCATCTTTATGGAATGTAACAGGCTCACTAGACCAGTAACTTCAAATTTACTGTGAAATTTATTATTTATTAGTCATGCCATCTAAAAACCAATCCTACCAGTGACAGTAAAAGCTCATCAGCAATGGTACACATATCTGACTTGGGGAATCAACTCACAAAATGAACTTAAAACGACTTAAGACTTTAGACATGCTAGTGTAGTCATCCAATTCAAATTTTAGATTCCAAATCACATGCAATTATTTGCCTCAACAAAATAAAAATCTTCAGCACAACATGACAAGTAAAAACGTTTACCATATAAGGGAGAAAGTAGCACCTTCAGCAAAGATCAAACGATCAAATTCAAATAAATAATACGAAGTTTTGCGGAAAAAAAGGAAATTTTAACTTGTGCAAAAGGTACATAAATCACAGAATACCAACTTTCATCCACAAAAGTAATAATAAGACACAATAATGCGACAGATAAGAATTCAGCTAACTACTGTAGAGAGGTTATAGTCCAGCATACATCAATTAAAAAGTTCAGGAAAAAACATTTCATGCTTGTGTATCTGAGATTGGCAGAAACACTTCTTGAATTGTTCTAACCACATCAAGCAAAGCTCCAGACCCCATTGCAATCTATTCAGCCTCAAACCTGCAAAAGAAACAAACATAGAGTACATTCATCATCTGAGGGGTGACTACCATTAATTATCCCGACCTTCAAAACCGAAGGCCCAATCACTTAAAAGAGCCTTCCTTTAAACCGATCTGCAGTCAAACATTAACACATAAAGATCTTGAAACACAACATCATAGCTTCACATTTCCTCGACTTTTTTTCAACATCTTCTAGTCTTTTGGCATTATTGTGAAGAACTCCCATCATTTGCTACCTCGCCAGCCTTCGTCCTGTCATCATAGACATCATCAGGCGTGACAGATCTATTCTCAGCCTTCGATGCTTCATCTTTGCTTTCAAGAGGAACAATATCGTCTAAATTAACATTAGGTTCAGTGGAGCGTGACCGAGAGCGTTTCCTATGTTGTGACCGAGACCGCTTCCTATGTCTCGACTTGTGTTCATCTGAATGTCCTACAGATGTCTTACTGCCTTTCCGATGTTTTCCTTCGGTTGACCTCGACCTGGAGCGCCTTTTATCCCGGTTTCTTGATTTCTCTTCTCTGCTCCTTTCATATTTTTCACTTGGACGATGCCTATCTTCTACAGATCTGGACCTTGAGCTTTTTCTAAGTCTGGATCGGCTCTCCTCGGGAACTCTTGGGGACGATCTTCGTCGACCCTCCGCTGAACCTGATCTGGAGCGTCTGCTATTCCGATTCTTGGGCTTTTCGTCACTTTTCTTGTCTTTCTTATCACTGGAGTGATGTTTAACTTCATCAGACCTAGACAAAGAACGCCTCCTACGTTTTGATTTACTTGCTTCATCCCCTGAAGATGAAGACCTTCTCCTATGACGTCGAGGAGATCTTGAAACACCGCGGGATGGTTTTCTTGTTCTCTCGGATGGACTTTCTCGACGGCGTCTTGGTGAGCCTAAATCATCACGATGCGACTTCTTAATTCGAGGGCTCACACTCTTGCTCCTCTTTCTCCTAGAAACAGGTGAATCATCATCGTGCACACGTCTCCTACGTCTGTCACTGACATCTCTACTATCTCTGTGGTATCTCCTCTCCGTCCCATAATTTGAGTAATAGCGAGATCTCATAGGTGATCGGGATCTATAGTCTCGGCGGCGGCGAGCAGGAGGTGAGTATGAGTGAGACCTTCGTCGTGATCTATAATTGATAGGAGACATTGACTTGGACCTTGACCTAGATCTTGACTTGGCACGAGTGGGAGATGGTGACCTGAAACATCATAGCTACTAATTAAGAGTTGGCTTGTACTTAACTAGCTGAACAGAGCATAAAAATTCACAAAAAAGTTTTCTTGCTCAGGTTGGGAACTGTAAAAACATCAGTGTAACCAGAATGTAAACAGGGAAAAGCAAACAAATAGAATAATAAAATAAGAGAACAGAGAAAAAAAAACACAAAAAAGCGCCATATGGATGTCATGCAAGTAAAAAAGCTCAATATAATAATTGCTACAAATTAACACTGTAGTTATAAGGACGGACCATTTAACTGTTCCAACGAGTCCCCAGTAATCTAAAAGGAGTCCAACTAATATTCCAAAACACTAGGAAAAAAAACTATCAATCTAAAAAATGGGAAAATAAAATATTGAAGTATAGCCGTGTAATGAGTTGACTACCATCTAAAATAACTCATAATGAGAAATTACATAAAAGTAGGCTCAACATCGAAGAACCAGTACATGTAAATGTATTCATGTATAACAATAGCATAACATTTAACTTCTCTTTATTTGGCTAGAGTTTAATAGGTATTAGTCAATGACCATGGAGCACAAATGAATAATAAGTAAGATAAGAAACATGGGTCTAATATGCTGAATGACCATCTGCAGTTAAAAATTTGAGCATTAACAATGTTATACAAAACCCACGTCCCGAAAGTATCGACTGAAATTCAAATGAATTTTAGCCCTAAAATATTTCACACCCACTTCTTAAACGCAATAAAAAAAGGACAAGTTACTAATCCCTAAATAGGGCATTTACTACCAAGAAAACAGTATGGATTGGGATATGGTAACATGCTAAACATCAAAACAAGCACCCAAGCTGAAGATCCAACAACAAAAGGCAAGTTTTATAAGTATACTTGACTCATTTATAATCTAATTTTAAATCACAGCATTTTTTTCATAAAAGCTGCCACATCTTAAGCATTTCATCAGGTGAAATCACAACAATGACACTGACAACTTTATTCAAGAATAACATTTAAGGGCACTAAGAGAGCATACCTAGACTTCTTATCAGGCTCCTTCTCCTCAATGACCAGTCCATCAGCTTGCAACTTCTTACTAATTTCCGCAGCCCTAGCTGCGGCTAATTCTGTTGCAGACTTCATAATTGCTGCCCGGTTAGCTGCCTGCTGCGCCGTGAATGTTTGCTGCATCAAGAGAGCCTGCTGAAACTGCATTTGTTGCATGGCAACAGCTTGCTGCGCCATAGGCAAAGAGGATGAAGTCAAATTGGGTTTTGGAGGAAGTGATTTAGCCATTCCAACATTCAATGGACAACCTCCAACATCCATATTGTTCAATGCCAACGCTGCAGTGGCTTCTTCTGGTTTTGAGTATTCGATATAAGCAAAATATTTAGAATCAGTAATAGTACACTCCACGACTGTGCCAAAACTGCCAAACATCTGTTTCAACTGATCCACTGTCAGCAGCGAGCTGAGATTACTAACTTGTACAGTTTTTTTAAGTGAATCGGCCTTTCGCTCATCGTCAGCTGAACCTGATGGAAACAAGCACTTAAGAAAGTTAAATGTTGTAGAGGACACCAATAAAATTCATAAAATAAGTTAGAATTGTTTTCATTACTAAAGGAGATAAGGAACTTCAATATCAGCAAACAACATAAAAATGGTCATTATTTAACAAGTCACTAAGTATAGCCACTCACTGATATTTGTAATGAACAACAGACATTTAAATTAGAGAATTTTGTAAATGTTACGAGCCCAGGTCATTTTACACATCTAAGAGAGTAAAGAATGCAAGAAAAGTGAAGTATTTCATTCATCTAACCAGAGGAATCTTTTGTGGACTGAGCTTGAGCTGCAACATGGGCTTGAAGGGCTTGAGCAGCAACAATTGCCTGAGCAGCAGCCATTGCAGCAGCAGAAGGTGCCATTGGCACTTGACTCAGAGTTCCCATTGTAGTGGTGGCAGCTATAGCGGTCATCAGTAGATTATGAGGAGGGTGATTAAACTTGCAGTCAGTACCAGCACAACGTCCGTTAAGGTATTCTCGGCATATTTCTCCTAAAGATGAACCGATTCCAGGTAAAACCACTCCACCCAAGGCCCCAGAAACAGCACCCGGAATCATACCAAGCAACCCTGGAAAAGCACCAGATACAGAGCCGGCATAATTTGGCATATTGGGCATGGTCTGGTTAACTAAATTAGGATAAGAAGCTGCTGGAGCGACTCCAAGAAGCCCACCACTGGGAGTTCCTGAACAACACAAAAGCAAAGTTTAAAACTCTTCTAAGAATACTAATTGATCAACTTTCTCTCCTTCCTTCAAAAAAAAGAAGTGAAGCAACGTAAAGCACAAAAGCATCGCATTTAATTATGAATAGACGATGCTTCTCAATCACCTAAGGAAACCAAAAAGTAATTTCACCATTCAATGGATCTGTCCCTTGGGGGGTGTATATGAGTGTGTGTATAAAACATTCAATCCATGTCAAATTATATCATTTCGGGTCATTAGGACACATAATATCTAATATCTTAAGAGGAAAGTCTACATTATTACACAACAATTAGACATAATGGAAACAGGAATTTGATGAAGAATGATGCACAGAAGAGACAGAAAAGATTTAATATTATCAGAGAAGCAGTCCCTACATCTATTCAAATTGCATATACATCTCATTAGGTACTGGACATAATCACTTGTGAAACATAAACCAAATAACAGAAACTCGGACTCACAGAGAAGCCATAGTAGCAACAAATCTTAGCCGAGGACAAGTTCAACGAACAGACCCCTTCTGAAAACAGTGATGACCACAAACTCAGATCATGCAATACAAAATAAAGAATGAGGCTAACTGACAAACATGGGAAGCAGCTGTGCCATTAAACCAGGGCCTCATTTCCTCAAATTGATTCCATATTGTCAAGAGCATCATGGTTCATTAAGAAGTTAGCAATGAACCCGTTATAGACAACTGATGCACAAGGCATTGGGGGCAGGAGAGGCATTGGCATTTGTAAATTAATAAAATCATAACCATTTAATTAACCAGCAGTCTGACATTCAAGTTGTTTTATGCTCATCACCAGTAAATCAAACTCAACAATTGCAATTCGACATGCAAAACCCACCTATGTTTCTGAATATAAATCAGAAACATTATCCCAAATATTACCATCAATTACAATATATATATATATTGTAGTGAACAACAGCTATATTTCAAGGCAATATTGAGTTCCTTGTGGACTTGATGTCACACAGTTTAGAGTCTCATTGAATGAATCATCTGTTTCCAGTATGTTTTATCGTGTAGAGTTTCCATTGTTCAACCAGCAATACCCAAACCATGTTCACTTAAATCCTAAAATACAATTTTAATCCACTGATTTCTACATACTACTGAAACCAGACATCAAAAAACAAACCTACAATGCAATATCTCAGATATGTATGCATCTAATACAATAAATGCATCTTGAGTTAATTCAACCAACACCATTCATTTATCTGCAAACACAAAGCAAATCATAATGAAATCAACAACACTTGCATAGTTGCATATACGATACAATCAATGACTGACATCATGAGCTGATTTACCCCAACACATACAATATATGCATGCTCAGAAGTTGCCCCTAACAACCTTTTAAACAGTCACCACTGCTCCAGTTTTACAACCACAGCACTATGACAAAACTAGTTGTGTCCTTTGGCAAGCCTATTGTTACCTATGCTAATCAATCAGAATCAGAACCCCATATTGTAATGTAAACAAGTAGAATTACATGACACACATGTATGTAATGATGCTGAAAGTGGGGTTGCAAGGTTTACTTCAGATGCTCCTAGAGGAAGTACGCCTATCAGGTGGATACAAATACCCTAAAGTAACTCTGATGACCAATAGCCCTCTGATAGAAAACTATTCACATATGCTTACAATTATGTTCCACCTATCTATCAGAACCACACATTACTCAACAAGGTCACATACAGTCATCTAGAATCAATGACATGTACTTTAACTAAACATCCATATAGACATTACAATCGTGCCACGGCTTAATGCAACCATTTGGTTGCAAAGAATTGATATACTGAAACATAATTAATAGGTGTCTACGAGGGTGTTTAATTGGTAACTTATGCTAATCACCACGATAAGCCACAAACACAGGCGCCACAAACACAGGCACAAAGGCATGGACACTTACATGCAAACATAAGGAAAACTATATACTTGTACACAACAAAACAGAATCTTACCTGCACTAAAGAAAACCGGGAATGGACTTCCCATAATAGGTTTCCCATTGCACTCCACATTCACCATATAATTTCCTCTCTTTGGGACCACATAAGTCACACTATAGCTTCCATCCCCCATATCCTTCACTATCCCGTCCTGCACATTACCCCCAACTCCAACACCCGGAGTGACACGAACCGCCACATGCGCCCCACCCTGAACCACTTTCCTTTCCTTTGCGTCCTTCGTCACCACTGTAAACGTGGCCCCCACGCACGCTGTCCCGCCAGCAATCCCTGCGCCTTGTGCCGTGCACCTCGAAGGGTCCACAGGCCCCACGGAGCTGTTCCTCTCAGACGTTGTATCATCATCGTCGTCAGAGTCCGAAGAAGAGGACGCGGCGGTAAGGGGTTGAGGCTGTTGAACTTGGGATTTGTTGAAGGTGGCTTCGAATGCGGCTTTGGCGGCGGCGGTCTTCTCTGCTTCGCTCTTCAACTTGGCTTCCTCGGCTTGCTTCATCCATATTGGCTTGGGTGCCGCTGTCACCGCCAGATTGTTATTGGTAGGGGTGTTACTGTTCCGATCGGCCATGTATTGGACGAATTTTGGAGGAACGGCTGAACCCTAATTTCAAATGAAAGGAATAGACTGCGGGTACCGTAGGAACGAGATAGAGTTTAAGTTTAACTCGCAGTGAATTGTGGATAGGGTGAATTCTGAGATTAGGAATACTTTGGCCCGTCTAATCATCAATCAATTCTTGTTTGTTGTACACTCAAATTATCAAACCCAACCAACTTTTTACACATAATTACAAACTCATCTTTTTTATTATATTATCATTATATTTAAAAAATTAAATATTATTAAATATAATATAATAATACATTATCATTCACTTTTCAAACATAATTTGACATCAAATATAAAAATATATTATCATCTAAATTTGACATCTACAATAATAAGTAAATGATTCTCAATCTTATACAAACACAGATTCTTACTAAATACTCAAAATTCTGAATATCAGGATTCGTAATCCCAACGAAACGTAGTCCAAATAACCTTGGGGACACTATTTTGAGTTCGGTGATGAAATTGGGACACAAATTTGGAACCCAAAATTTTATTCATGTCGTCGCCAGTCACCGTCGCCATGACCGTCATCCATCGAAGAACATAAAAAAATAGGGCACACAAAAATATGATGTCGTTGTCGTGCTATTGAAAAAAATAATAATACGAAAAAATGCCCTAGAAAAAAAGTGTCATTCACCAGATTTTCGAATCAAAACACATGTTCAAAAAATCGAAATGGAACACAAAGCACGTGTTCGAAAAATTGATGCGAACACAAAACACATGTTCAAAATATTAATTCGAACATACTTTTTAAGGCTAATATATGGTTGTTCGAATCAATTTTTCGAACATGTCGCAACAATTTTTTGAACATGTGCTTTGTTCGGAAAACTCGTGTTGAACATCCCTATTTTTGCATATTTTTCCCCTTTGCCGCCCACATTCGTCACTTTACCTAGCATGGCGGCGGCAGCGGCGTATTTTCGTGCATATTTTTTTTTTGTTCTTCAATAACCGGCAGCCATGATGACAGCGAAATTGATGGGAGGCGGCGGTGGTGGCGGGCGGCAGTAATGATAGTTGCTTAGGTGGTGGTTGGAGGGTTGAAGAAGATGTTTATTTAAGGGTGTAGGGTTTGAGAGATAATTATGACATTTTAATTAAAAAAAATTATTGAGGTGAGCAAATAAAATCTTGGGGTGCGTATATCCGCGCTTAATTCGGAATTAAGTAAGGGGTACGGATATTGATGCCCAAAATTTTATAAGTTCACCCCGAGTTTTAAATGCAGGGTGTTTGAATGAAATTTTCTAAAAGCATTATGTTCATGTTCGGACTGAGATTTCGAACACATATTTACTATTCGAACTTTTTTTTTCAAATATGTGTAAAATATGAGGTGAAACATGTAGGGCTGTTTCGAACATAATATTCAAAAATTTCATTTGAACACCCTGAAAATTAAAATATTGGGTGAACTCATAAAAAATAGGGGTGTCAATATATGTGTCCTTAAGTAAGAGCTATGTTATTTGCACCCTGTTAGTAATGAAAACACCCAAAAATAAAATTCCTATAATACCCTCATCTCTCCGGACACACCCACACAGACAACGCGCGCAAAAACACATACAAATAAATGGCAGCAGATGGAGAGAATGACAGCAGGGCCGCAATGGCCATGTCAGCCTAACCCTTTTGCATCTTTTTTTTTAATTATTTTTCTCAATTTTTGGCATCCTTAAATTAGTATCACACACACACTTGTAGGTTGCGACGACCATGGGAGCTCGGCTCTCCTTTTTTCTTTTTTTTCTTGATCTGATAAGCAGTGCGTCGGCTATTGCCGATGATGTTCGTCTGAAATTCCCGAACGATTGCTTTTTATTCAGTCGAGTCACTTGAACAATAGCAACACACGCTCGACACTGATGCTCAAATAAATCGCCATCGTTCGACTTGGTTGTTCTAATAGTTAGATGGCAGCGATTTTGAGAGGTCGCTGGATACTCGCTGGAAAATGCCATGGAAGGGCAGTGATTTTTTATTGTGGTTGCGGGATTCATGCATGGCTTTCGGAGGGGCATGACGAGCGACTACGAAATTTGGAGAGTTGAGTCGTCTAAAGGAGACAAATCCGATGGTACATGCGGTGGTTGAAAAAACTCATCGAAGGTGGTCCGGTGATGGTAGCAGCGGCGGCGAAGATGACGTGTATTTAAGGTTTGGGGTAATTTAGTTATTTTAATGGGTTTTATTTCGAATTTGGGTGTTTTCATCATTTAACGGGGTGCAATAGTTGGGACCATTGAAGAATTAAAAGTAAATTTTGAATTCAATTTGTCAAAAAAAAAGTCACGTTGGTATTTTGAGTGTCTCGTCAAGATATAGGATTGTTACTATATTTAGTATTGTTCGCATGTGATTTTACACGTATTTAGGAAATTCTTATGGCATATTATAGGCTAAGCGTGCGTTGATTGTGTGTTATTACGTTAATTCTTCCAAAACATCATGCTTTGCTTGATTTTATTTGTTTTTGTGTAAAAATGATAAGTATTGGGCCTAGTTTGGAGCAACAGTGTTGGCAAAACTGAGATGTATGACAAATTATTGTACGAATACTAGTTGAATACGAAAAGGAGTCGAAATGAGTGTGGATAGACTACAGCACACGACCCATGACCAAGTGCACACAATCGGGAACACGAGCTAAGGTTGTGTGTGGCGTGAATTGCGTGGACAGAGGCTTACACATGACCGTGCACACAACCACTTTGGTCGTGCGGAGGTTATGAGTGCCAGATAATCACAACGCATCAGGAACATACGACCTGGGGTCATATGTCGAGATGAAACTAAATATTTGAGTTGTGGGTTTTTAGGTTTGAAAAGGAAAATGAGCCTTATTAAGGCCACAAAAATGTCAGAGACTCAAAGGATATCATGTATGGAGTTGGGGAGAGCCCTAGGGGCCATACTTGAAAAGGAAGAACACCATATATACCCATCCTATAGATGAATCAACGACGAGAATCTAATCATGTTTAATTTTTTTGAATTCATTATATTCAGACAATCGCTTTGATTCCGAGACATGGGAGTAGATTGATAATTATTTTTATATGTTTTGCAATATCGAAGCACCTATTCGAATATCTTATTTTGATGCATGTTTTAGCACTTGATCACTATTTGAACTAGTATTACACCCGTGCGTTGCACGGGGAAATAATTATAATGTTTAAATTGTCAAATATTTAATATTATTTTTAAGTAAATAGTATTAATAAATAAGTGGTTATACTAATTTAAACAAAAGCAGCATAAGATAAAGATTAAAATAATAAATGTAAGAAACTGAAAAAATTAAACATTATACAGAACATGCTTAGCAAAACTATTAATAATCATAATCTTATAATTTACAAATTATGAAATACTTCCTTGTACACAACATTCGTAGTTTTTTTCCTACGTTTATTTTCATCATCGCAAATCAAGATTTTTAAACCTTTTCGGTTCGTGACCCTTGATATCGCAACATACAGTTGACCATGACTGAAAATAGGCTTTTTCAAGAAAAGTCCAACGTGAGATAGGGATTGGCCTTGACTTTTATTAATTGTCATTGCATACGACAGAATAATCGGAAATTGCCTTCTTTGAAACTTAAATAAAAACCTGGGATCCGATGGTGTTACGCTCATTCGCGGGATGAGTACTAATTCACCCGCGTTACTTCCTTGTAGAATCGTTGCCTCCAGAACATGATCACCCAATTTCGTAGCTCATGATTCGGTAACCCAGAACACTTGATTGTGTTCAAAAATTCAGTTGAATGGACGTCTTGCAAAATGTCAACATTTGCATCGGATTTGCACGTACTATCTGAGCTCAAATATACCTTACACTCCCCTTCATTCAATGAAGTCATATACTCATTGATTAAATTGACCACATCAAGTGTTGGTGCAAGAATAGCTCGGCCCTCCAAATAAACAGAATATTCAGCATTCGTTCCAAATTACGGATAAGTGCTGGCCACAATTGATGCAATAGGGTCACCATCATCCAACAATAGTAAATCATCTGGGATGTCGATTTCAACGATGCCATCATTTGATCCTCCAACTGTCCCATCTCCAATGATATTTATCCATTAAGAAAACTCTTTCAATTCGTTCGAATCAGGCTCTGAGCTGAGGTTTTGAAGCCTCATATTCTTTGTCAATCTCAAAACCTTACAGTGTCTCCATAAGTGGGAAGAATTTATGGTTGCATGTACTATATCTGGCCTAGTACCTTTAGGAATCACCGGAAGAATTTGTCGAAGATCTCCACCAAGTACAACAGTTTTACCTCCGAAGGGAATATCTTTAGCATTTGGATTCTTAAATCCCATAATATCTTTCAATGTTTTGTCTAATGCTTCAAAACAATGTATGTGCATCATTGGAGTTTCATCCCAAATTATCAGTTGTGCACGCACCATTAATTCCGCAAGCGGGGTCCCTTGGAAATCCCACACGATGATTCTTCATGAAGATTTAATGGGACTTTAAATCTAGAATGACCGGTTCTTCCCTTCGGAAGAAGAAGAGAAGCTATCCCGCTAGATGCCACATTTAATACAATCCCACCATTAGACCTCAATGCTGCAGAAAGAGTCCTCCAAATAAATGTTTTTCTAGTTCCTCCATATCCATAAATAAAGAATAAGCCGCCCTTTGTTGAGGAAACCGATTTCATGACCTCGTCGTACACGTGTTTTTGATCTTTATTCAGATTTTTAAATAAATTCGCGTGTTCATCGATGAGGGAATCACGATCATAGTCAAGCTCCTCAGCAATAAACCTATTAAAAGAAGTATTAGTGTCGACTTCGGTTGGAGTTGGCATTGGGGGAAAGTCCTTTAAGCTCTTCCCTATGCCCTGCAACAACTTGTCCACTTCCAGTAAAGCAAAGTTTTGAATTTCAGCATCGCTCATCTGCAAATCTGTAAAAAATAATAAAATTGTACTTTTGCTAATTTATGTGGAAAAGATACTTAAGAGAACACGAAAAAAAAAAAGGATATAATTGAAGTTTATTATTTAATACCTTTGTTATTTCTCAACTTTTATTGTTTGTATAAAATGTCATCTAATAAATATTTCCAACATTTTTCCCACACTTTCTCCGGTCGAGATATAGATTTGGAGGCAAGCAATGTCATGAATAAGGACCTAACAGAATGTGCAGATCCCCAATAACTTGCTTCTTCAATGCCATCGATATATTCCCTATCATCATCAAGTAGCCCAACTGAGTAGCACGCATCACGATATGTATCGTGTTGCTTTTCATTCACCTTTTTTAAGTCATCGTGACATCGTGCTCCTCGAACAACATTGAGGAGGCACCTATCATAATAGTTATCACCGAAACCTGGGGGCACATAATACAGCCGAGCAATTTGTAATCTTTGTTTCCTAGGGGTCCACTCTTTTTTTTGTGTGTGTTCCAAACAAAATGCTGAGGAAACTCACTATACAACAAATTTCGAGTTTCAGGATATTTCTTGTTAGCCTCAAACCAACCCAAGAACATTGTATGAAGTGCTGACTGACGTTTCATCACATCGTCCAATGAGTCCTTATCATTATACAAAACTCTTTGCTCCCCTGGGAGATGAAAACTCAAGCGTAGGACGGAAGGATTCTTATACTGAATTTCAAAAACCAAAGATTCTCCAAGCCGCTTCACATGGAGAGATGTAACGACAATCGTAATACATGTCGATCTCATCAATTTCTGGCTTCTGCCCATCATTGTTACCACTCTGGTAAAATGTTGTCGTGACCCTATCATTTCCCTTGTTCACGTATTTGAACAAATACTTGATTGATCTAGACTGATTACACCATTCGACGTTCATGTGTGCTCCATACTTTAGCAACAAATAACGATTGTGTGGCACAACCCACTTATTATCCAGAGGAATACCATTTTTTGTTACCGTCCGACCAGTATTTCTACGTCTGTACACCGGGTAACCATCATAGTCAACAGTAGTAGATTCAACGAACCTCTTCGGATAATGTTTTGAGCATTTCTCATCCACCATGCATGGAGAAGATTTTTTCAAATGCCCACATGGACCATGAATCATCAACTCCGAAACTGCTGCATAATACGTTGGATCTTCCTCTTCATRRGGAATKTCGGCTGAAATGATTRGYTCGATACTGCTTGCATTAGGGTATTTATCATCTTTTGATAGAAAAAGAAGAATGTGCGCATGAGTAAGTCCTCACTTCTGGAACTCAACGGTGTAGATAACTACATAAGATGAAAAGTGAAAAATAAAAAACAAATAAATAATAATTCGATGATGTATGTACTTATTTTCAATAAAATAAAATTTACTAAACGTATATAATATTGATATGCTCACCGGAAACTATATTTCCAAATACTTGATTGTCACGTAAATCTCTGATTAAGCCGTCCAACTTCATCTTGAATATTCTTGAAACTACATCAGGACGATCTTCTGGTTTAAGATTACTGCTCTCGACAAACCGAACAATCTCTGGCCATTTTGGATTGCAAGTGAAAGTTATGAACAAATCCGGATATCCAGCCCATCGACAGATTGCCATAGCATCTTGGTAATTATGAATCATATAGCGTGCACCACCGGTAAATGTCGCTGGTAAAACAACTCTGTTACTCACACTGCAACCATTGGTTTCACCGCGTACTACCGCATCAGCAATTCCATTATACATCTCACTCCGCAAGTCTTCTTGATGTGTTCGAACATACCATAATCTGGCAGATTCAATCATGGTATATCCATCAACTATGAACTGTTGTGTAAGCCTTTTGCAAGAGAGTGTAGTAGGTGACTCAGTCTGCCTTTCATGCAATCGGTGCGAGAAGAACTCCCTTTAGCTCACATAATTTCTCCCATTACCTTTCGGTTTCTGATGATCAGCAAAAGGTATATCTTGCCTATAATTATCTTCAACGTAAGGAAATAGTAATGGATACTGCAGAGCAAGGTAAGATGGATGTAACTCATTGATACGTTTCAATTTGCCAGTTTTTTTTTTTCTAAAATAATATCCCTATCACCCATATGTTGTTCAAAATCACCAACAACTAAGATGGCAAGTTCATCGACTTCGGGAAGATTGTGCGTTCTTGCATCGGTGCCTCTTCTACCAATAAGGCGTAATTTTTTTAGCACTTGATCACTATTTGAATATGTTTTGCAATATTGTATTGAAATGAGAGTGGATAGACCATATTAGGCTTACGGACATTTTCCATGAAGCTAAGAGATGTATAGATATTCATGAGAGCTTAAATCTTTTGTTATATTAGGAGTTGAATTATATGAGATTAGAATCAAGAGAAAAATTTGTGCTATTTAATCTACAATTTTAAGAGTCTCAAGAGA
The DNA here is from genome assembly GCA_014905375.1 of Phtheirospermum japonicum. Lineage (NCBI taxonomy): Eukaryota > Viridiplantae > Streptophyta > Magnoliopsida > Lamiales > Orobanchaceae > Phtheirospermum > Phtheirospermum japonicum. Next base: position 335,434 of record BMAC01000926.1, read on the forward strand.
GAGGTTGGATGAATTATGCAATTGGCTTATAGGATATTAAAACATAAATGCAATTAAAAGTGATTTATGCGAAACGATAAGTCATCGATTAGAACCATTGTCTTGGAATCTCCTCGAAGTTTTTCTCCAAACATTTTCTAGTTGTTCTTTGTTTTATTTAATTCTTAGTTTAATCAATTACCAATCTTTCTCTGTCTGATAAAATCAATACAATGAGGTACTCATTTAAAGTAATAACTATTCTATGTGGATTACGTCGTTGCTCGCCGCTACTACTTCCGGAACTCGTACACTCGCGGTGTTATAAAAATAGGCGAACAACTATGGATTAATATTTAATTTTCATGTATATCTCTATTTAATTACACTTTATCCGTCCACCTAAGATAGGCTCAGAGATAAAAGCACATATATTAAGAAAGTATAATAAAAATTGTTGGGGTTGTATTTTTTAATTTTATTTTATTTTTTTTGCTATTCTTCATAATTTAACCTTGCATTAAATATAATTTATACTTTAATATTTTAGTATTCCAATTAAACACAGTGAATCAAATAAGAGTTTTTTGCTCATTGTTATGTAGTTGATACTTTTAAAATCAAACAGCCCTACAATTTGAGACAGGCGAATAAGTAAAGCAAGTCTATCTTAGGCGTACAAATAGAGTATTAAAATTTCACTACTCAATTTACCTGAACTAACTTTGATAAAAATCGAGTAGAAACTAAATAAATAATTAATTAACATAAGGGAATTAAAAAGCAATGTTTTAACTAGGGATACTTTAGTATTTAAAGTGTGCCAAAATTTCAGGATCAGTACCCCAAGTTTATTAAGTAACAAGTTCAATACCCAAACTTTAAGTTTGATATCAAATTTCATACACTGCTATCTTTCCGTTAAAAACTAATGGAGATAACAATTAACAATGGTTATTGTATAACTATTGTAAAAAAGGCGATGTTGAATAATTGTAATTATTTGATACTGGTTAAATCAATGAACTCATCCGTTGTGAAAATTGTTTCTCTTTCATTACAAAAGAACACGAAAACACCGATGGAATTTACCGACAGGTAGCATCCGTCGGTAAAAGTCTGGCATTACCGACGACTTTTTTCGACGGCCAAAATTACCGACAGCGTACCGACGGATGTAGCCCATCGGTAGATTTGGCCGTCGGTAATTTTTTTTATATACCAAATACCGATAAATGGCCGTCTGTAAATTTATTTTTTAATATTTATTTAATTAATTAATTTTTATAGTTATTTTTTTAATTTTATTTATTACCGACAGACATTTCCGTTGGTAACCTCACTTTTATTTTTTTAATTACTGACAGAAATTACTCTGTCGGTAAAGTAAAAATTTTAATTTGTATTTATTTTATTTATTATTTACGATTTTTATTAATATATATGATTATTTAATTATTAATTAATTTTTATATTTTTATTAATAAATATTATTATTTAGTAATCTATATATTATTAAATTAATTACTATTTAATATATATATATATATACACATACATATAATTATAATATATATATATAATTATATAAATATAATATAATGTATATTTATAATTATTATAAGTAATATAATATTTAACACACACACACACATATATATATATATAATATTTAAATTATATATAAATATATTTATATATTAAATATATATTATATTATAATTATATTTAAATTATATAATATATATATATTTATATATATAAATAAATATAATATATATATATTATAATATATGTTATATTATGATTATAAATATTTATATAATAATACTTATTTATATATAATTATAATATTTATAATATATAATATATATGTATAATATAATCATTATATATAAATATATTATATATGTAGACATATTATAATTATATTATTTATTATATAAATAACATAAGTATGTATATATATTATAATGTCAAATACTTACAAGAAATTGAGTTAGCCTAACCGGTCATGGATAGGCTTGGAGCGCGAGAGGTTGCGTGGTCATGTCCCCCCAACAATATATAAGAGGATTTATTTATAATTATTGGGTGGCTTGGGGCAGGCTCGCCCAAAACCTATATAGATTTTTTTTAATTTAATTTACCTACGGACTACAGTATGTCTGTAATTTTTATTTTTATTTTTTTAATAAAATTAATTACCGACTGAGAAAAGTTCGTCGGTATTTTTTTTTTTTATTAAGGTCCGTCGGTATTTTTATTTTTATTTTTTAATTAAAATTAATTACCGACGGAAAAAAGTTTGTCGGTATTTTTTTAATTTATTAAGATCCGTCGGTAATACCGACGGAAAAAAGAAATATTTGTTTGTAATTTTTTTTACTGACGAGGGGTAACACCGTTACCGACGGCTTACCGATGAAAATGGTTGTCGGTATTCTCTAATTTTTTTGTAGTGTTTGTTTCTTTACCTATTGAGTTGCTCTCTTCTTAAAAACTCCACCACCACCACACGCCGCCCCGTCGGTACCTCCACCGCCACCAACAATCCTTCACGGAATGACCGCCGACAGTGTTAGGTCATGCCACCTTAAACCAGGCCCGCACTATCACTGACCACCAGTAGCGCCCCTTTTATAAAATACATGATTTATTTTGTCTTTTTAATATTTTAGATTTCTTGTCAAAATTTAATTGTTTATGAAAGACTTGATATTTATCATCTTTGGTAATTATTTGTATCTTATTAGTACTATATTAGGTTGTAATGCTCCTTTTCTATCATAGAAATCGTATATATTATTTATTATTTAGTAGCATAAGATTTTATCTTATTTCCATTATGTTAATATTTATTTATAATATATTATGTATATTTTTTTCTTAGAGTATGAAACATTTCTAAGGCTAGTAAATATTATTAAGACTTCAGTGATTTGATATTATTTTCTTACTAATGATATTTACTTACAATATTTTGTATATACCCGTTTTTCTTATTTTGTAGGTCCATTTTACAAGTAAGGTGTGTCTATATAAAGTTGAAGGATTGCTCAAAAATGACTCACGCATTCAGAGAGATTAATCGAAGTAAAAACATTTAAGAGTATACTTATTCCAGCTCCAGATTATTGTACCTGGTGGATGTGACTGCAAATACTTTCAGCATCCACAATAGCATCCTGCAACTAGAAATGTTTCATTCCATTGTTTTTACAATTTTCATTAAGATCTAATATTGTTATTGTGAATCTTAGTTTTTGAAAGAGTTATACTGATTTAGATAATATCTACTATTAAGGAGTTTTTAGTTATTTGTACTTAGTAGATTACGGCTTTTGTAATTATTAAGAAGCAAGTTTCGATTAGTAAAGATCTTTGCCCTATTAGCTCGACTATGAGAATAAATTATTCTATAGCCAAAGTTTATACGTGTGTTCTTTTATTTTCTGATACTTTATATTTCACACTCTTCACACACGCGCGCGCGTGTTTGATCAAGTAAAACTGTGAATCGAGATCCGCAATTCTTTCAATATTTATGTTACAAGAGCATTTTTGTACGCGGCGGACGATGTTGAAACTTGAATTTTCATTCAACTAACAATATAAAACAAGATCGTGAATGGAATGGAGTCGTGAAAGGATCTTAATATGCTTAGGGGTGTAAACGGGTAGGGTAGAGTGCGGGTACGACCCTACCCGTACCCTACCCGTAACTAATTTACCCTACCTGTACCCTACCCTATTACCCGATTTTTATTATCGGGTAGGGTACGGGTATTTACTCGTCGGGTATCGGGTACCTATCGGGTAAACGGGTACCCGAATATATTAATTAAACTAAAATATTATTTAATTAAAATAAATTTTTTAATTTTTAATACCAACACTAATTTAGTAATATAAATCATGATTATATATATATATATATAATCATGTTTACTATAATCTGGTTGAGTTATTCTATTCATTTAAGATTATTTTTTTAAGAATTTAAAATTATTTTAAGAGTCATTCAAAAATATTATTAGTTTCTCAAACAACAACAATTTTAAATATAATATACTAAAATATTTTAAAATATGTTATAATTATTTATGTGAAACATAATATGATACATAGTGTAGATGTAATAAATAATATTTTATAAATTTTGATATTTTATCATAATATGAAACATGATAGCTAGATATACATTTTGTAATATTTGAATTAGATATAAATAAATTATGTTAATATATTACATAAAAATAAGTGTGGTAATAAAAATATATAAATTTATAAAACTAACTATTATACATATTATATTATTATATTCATATATTTAATTTTATAATATATATCGGGTATAGTTCGGGTAGGGTATAATGCGGGTAAATGGGTAGGGTACGGGTACCCACTAATGTACAAATCGGGTAATCGGGTAGGGAAACGGGTACAAACTTCGTACCCCTACCCTACCCGTACCCGACATTGTAACTTGCGGGTACTACCCTCACCCGCTACCCGATTTTGGTGTGTTCTACCCTACCCGAATCACCGGATACCCGACGGGTACCCTACCCGTCGGGTAAAATTGACAGCCCTAGATATGCTTGAAGCATAATTGTTACGTTGCCGGTTAATACGATGAGATATGCATTACACTATTTTTTCCTTAACTTAGAATTTGTTCCATTGGATTTTCCTATTAAGATTTTTAATGTGGCAACATTATGTACACATCAAAAGAATAATATATTGTTTTTTCTTTGATCGATTTTTTGTCCCGCAGGATTTTTATTGCAAGGTTTTAATAAGACAACATTCGTACATTATAAGTGTAAAAAAATACATTTTGTGTATCATACAACTCAAATGAGTCTATAGAAAAGGTGATATGATGCACGGACACTTCGTTTTGACCCCCGGGCCAAGTCGGACACTCTGGGGACGCGGACACGCGCCTGACACGCGTCCGACACGTGTCGGACGCGTGTTCTATTTTTTTCTTTTTTTTTTTGAATTTTTGACAGGGGACACGGCGCGGACACGGCTCGAACACGGCGGGGCATAGGGGACACGGCCAGGACACGGCCCCGACACGTTTTTTCATTTTTTTTTCAAAATTTTTATTTTTTTAAATTTTTTAATTTAATATCATTTTTTATTTTATTTGAGGTTTTATAAATTATTGTGAATTATTTTGTAATTATTTTAGATGATTTATTAGAAATAAAAATTATTATAATTTAATATTTATAAAAAATAAATATATTAATAATTATTTATATTATAAACGTGTTCGAGCCGTGTCGTGTCCTATATTTTTAAAAATAAGCGTGTCCTCGTGTCCGAGTCGTGTCGTATCCCGTGTCCGTGTCGGTGCAACTTAGGTGATAAGTCAAAACATATATCTCCCAAGTTCTTACACACACAAGACCTCCAAAAGAGTGGCGACGTCAATATCCACTCAAGTGATATTTTAGTAGACTTATTTACGAAGGCATTACCAACATCATCGTTTAGAAGATTACTATTTTAACATGCTTAGACTCAAAGACCCACATTGAAGGTTTTCAGGGAGAGTAGTGTTATATTCTTTTTACTTTGACTAGGTTTTGTTCTATTGGGTTTTCTTATCAAGATTTTAACGAGGCAACATTTTAAGGCCATTTAAGGGGGAGTGTTGTCATTATATATTAGTGAATGGTCATTACACCCTTAAACCCTGATCTTGTACCTATAACTAAGAGGTTGTAGTCCTCATAATAAAGATTACTCTTGATCATTTTCTTCTCCCTTCCCTCTAGTTTCATAACACTTTATAACTTGTTTTGACTCTTTAAATATATTATATTTAGTCTTCATGAAGATACCAAGAAAGAATTTGAATGATATTGGTTCACATTTATTGCAAATGATATCTTATATAGATGCATTTCCAAGTAGATTTTCAACTTGTAGCAATGAATTTTGAAAAGCTATTGATTTGTGTGAAAAATGAAAATATATTTGGTTAGTTATCTAATTTCCATTTTTGGTTCTTTGAAATGATTTTTTTACATAATTTTATGTGATTGTATTGCAGTTTTGTTTGGTTGTAGTTTTAAACGTGACGTGATAAAACTCGCTAGGCTTAGGAACGACAGTAACACTTATTTTCTTGTTATAAGACAATAATTAAAAACTTGTGAGCCCTAAAGGTCATTGAGGGTAACTTATATCATACACCCGATTGTATGATGTATCACGAACCCAATTCCATACTCATCATTTACATTTTCAATATTCATCACATGTGTCATGAATATTTATTACATCTCTTAACAAAATGAGTTAACTCAGTTATAAGAGCGTCCACTACCTAAACTTTAGGTTTTGGGCTCGAATCACGTGGGGAGGTAGGTTGGGGAGGGATTTTTTCTTTATTTCTATTGTAACAAGGTCAAAACTGAATGTGTGTGTGTGTGTGTATTCATCATATCTCTTGTACACATATCACATATGAAGAATATACAAGTAACATATAATGAATGTGAAAATATATTTTCGTATTGATCACTCGTTACTTGTATATTTGTCTTCACTTCTAGTAAATTTACCGGGTGCATGATGTATCATGCACCCAAGTTCACGAGGACAATATTAGCACTTAAGGGGTGTATTCATTTGAAACTTGTAGAGATATTATAAGATTTGTTTGGAGTTTTTCTTTTATTTTTATTGATTTTACATAATATGTTGGGAGTTTATAAAAGTTTTGTAAAATCTCATGTTTAAAGATGAGATTTGGTGGTGGGATTTGGTATATATAATTTACCTTAGAAGTTTAGAAAAATTCAGTCAAATTACAAATTCGAAAAGTATTCGACTTACTAAATACCTCGTGACAATTTAAGAATTTAAGATATCTCAAATGAATACCTTAAGACTTTTATGAACATTTAATAATTTATTAGAAATCTCAATTAAATACCTAATGACTTTTATAAATTTTAAAATATTTTAATTAAATACATCAAGATTTTAGAAGTTTTTAAATTTCTAAATGAATACACCCCGCTAAATTTGTATAACAAAATACGGTACATGTAGTTAGATATAGAAATAAAAATCAATTGTATCCACCATATTTGTTAATGATGTTGACGCTATAACCTATGTGTCAACTAGCCATTACTTCGGATGACATATGTCATTACTGGGTAGGTACAAATACTGAGTTGTTAGTTTTTAATGGTTCATGTTAAAATATTTTCTTTTGGGCATTTTTAGCATAGGTATAAATAACAATTTTTTTCATTTGTCTTTCTCCTTAAAATTTCTAGGGTTCGGCCGCTCCTCTCTTGCCTCTCTTTCTTTTTCTTTTATTTTTTTGAAATCCTCTTTTCTCCCATCTTCACTATAATCATTAGCAAATAAATCATTTAGATTTTTATCTTAGTTAGATTTGTTAAAAAAATATTATTTGGTTCGATTTGTTTCCTAAAATTGGATTTAGTAATCATTGTTTGACAGGTTTCAATGGTTGTCGTATCTAATAAAATTTCGTCGCTCACCCTTCAACTCGCCGATTCAAATCTTTATCAACTAGGCCAACGTTATTGAGCAAATATATCAGGCGCTTATTATTTTCAAGATTTTCTGGAGATTCAATGACGATCAGATGGTAATTTTTTTCCGAATTATTATTTTTTTGATTTTCAATTTCCAGATTTATTAATTGATAATTTCATGAATTCGTTCTTAACTGTTTACATATATGCAAATTGATGTTGAATTTGCGTAGTCTATCAATATTGATTTGTAAGAGATAAATATAGATTTTAATGTTTAATCCGTCCACCTATTTTTACACGTGGTTTAATTTGAATGTGATCGATATTCTAAAAATAAGAATCATGTGCTGAACTAGCAAATAGATTTGGGAATAAGTTTTAATTTGATAAGCTATGTCATAGGTCGGTTAGTCAATTAATCCATGCAGGAGGCGGTAGAAAATGTCAACGGCTAGAGCGGAACGACGATAACTTTGCCACTTTTACCTAATTCACAACTTAATAGGTTCGTTAACTCAATTTATGCATACCATTATTTGTTTTATTGGTTATATATTATATGGCTTTTTATTTGATTTTATTACATATGATATATAAATTGGAATATTTATCTGTAGTTCTTTTTTTGGTTATATATTTGGGTTTTTGGGTTTTAATTCAATCCTGTTGTCAGGATTTTCCAGTTACGAAGAATTAAACGATTTGTTAGATTATGAGATCTGTTTAGGTTTGTTTCTGTGTGTATAGTCGGAGTGTATCGAACTATATGCTTTACGACGTTATTAGGATTTGACGAAAGTGTTGAACCTGATGGTTGAGTTGTGTTTCTGGATTCTTATCTGATTCTGTTAAAACAACCTCTTGGAGTAACAAATATATTTATAATCGATCTATTGTTTGACAATTCAAACACTCTAATATGTTATTACTACATCCATTTCATTGTTTTTTATATCAATGCACGATGGTTTTATTTCATGGATTTAATGAATGACATATAATGTTAATAAATTCACTAGTATTATTTTTCCTCCATTTTTTTTTAAATCTTTTGTTTATTCTTTTTTTTTTCTAAATGGGTTGGAAAATGTTACTATGAAACTGTTAAATTTAAGATTCATGGAGTTTCTTAAGTTAGTTAGAACTTATTGAAAATCTCTCTCTCTCTCTCTCTTTTTTTTTTGGTAATTATACAGTACAATTTTTCTTTTTTCTTTTCCTTTATTCTTCTTCTTCTTCTTTTTTTTTTTTTGCAAATTCCTTGAATTTTCTCCAACTAGATATTCAATTGATTTTGTAAGATATGTGGTAATCTGGTAAGTTCGTCCTCTGCAGATATTTGGTTTGCTTGATAATTTTTTATTATGCATGATCTTATATATTTTTATTCGCTGCATAATTTCCTTTAAATCCCAATTTTTGTTTTTCAATTTTTATGCCATGCATGAAGTCGAAGTGGTTTGATATTTGATTTAAACTCTAATTAGGGTTTGTGTGTATGGTTTGAAAGTACATGAACTCGCCATCTGTGTTAATTAAATTAAATTTTGTTTTGGGTCGAGGGTGTAAGTAATGTCGATTTTCGGTGTAAATTAGAGACGGATTTTTAGAGACAGATTGTTCCGTTGCTAATAGAGACAGATTAGCAACGGAATAGCAACCGATATTTTCAATAATTTTTAAAAAAATTATTTTCTAGTTAATTTAGCAACGAAATTAATATCCATCTCTAATTAGCAACGGAAGTATGATCCGTATCTAATTAGCAACGGAATAGCAACCGATAAATCAGTTGGTAAAATATTTTCCCACTTTTCTTTTTGGAATATATATCTGTCTCTAAATATTATCAATTTTAGAGACGGAATATGTATCCGTCTCTAATTAGAGACGGAATATATATCCGTCTCTAATTATTTTTCCCAAATTAATAGATTGACCGTCATTTTGATTGAACAGAAATTAGACAAATCTATTTTTTATTTATCAAATAGAGACGGAATATGTACCTGTCTCTAATTAGAGACGGAATATATATCCGTCTCTTATTATTTTTCCCAAATTAATAGATTCACCGTCATTTGAATGAATAGAAATAAATCTGCAATTCGGCCGATCCCCAAATTTCCAGCTTTAAAATCATCCACTCCTTGACTCCTCGACTTGGCGGCCCGGTGGTCTAAAATCCGGTGAGCGGGATGCTCAACTTCCCGGCGTCATCGTGCAGCAGTGGCGATGGTCAGGCGACGCTCCAACTCCAGGCGTTCAACAGTAATGATGCGGAACAACTTCAGTGGCTGTGCAGCCCCCGAAACGACGGCGCGGCGCTGGGTTGAGGAAGACGATGGAATTGAGTGCTACGATTCCTCGGTTGAGTCCAGGCCGGACATTTTCCCCACGATTTTTGTAAAAAGTAATCCGAAAACCCTATCTGGATCACCATTTTCACACACATTCTCCAGATCCGTGTGTATTATTCCTTGTTTTGCCGTAAAATTCTGTGAAATTAATTTGTTTGGAAAACTCAATTCCTTCTAAAAGAATTGAAATCGACACGTCGGTGCCTTTCGAGTCGGTTAAGGAGGCGGCGAACCGGTTCAGCGGGATGGGTTTCTGGAACCCATTTCTCACAAGTCTTCTTTCGAATTTGCCCCTGAGGTAATTGTCTGAGCTCGCATTGTCATTTTCCTCTCTCTCTCTCTCTCTCTCTCTCTCTCTCTCTCTGTGTGTGTGTGTGTGTGTTTTTGGTGATAATTAGTATGGTGTGACTTTTTTGGATTTTTCTTTTGTATGTGTGTGTGCGCTATTTTATTTGGACAGTGATTTACGATTGTTTAGTGCTTCATTCAGAGTTAAAATTTCTGGAAGATATCATTTTTTCCCGTCAAAATCTGTGAACTGTGAAAGTCTTGAGATTGCAGTTTTTAGTATCTGTCTGAGTAATGTGTGAGTCATAGTTTATTTCCGTTGCTTATATTTAGCGACGAGCATTATAGCAACGGATTTTGTCGGTTGCTATCCATTGCTAATTTGAATTTAGCAACGGAATAACTTATTAGCAACGGAAAAATCTGTTGCTAATTTCTAATTTTCTTGTTGTGATGGAGCCCGTCCCTATGTTGGGAGGGGTTTGTTCACATATAAATCCACCTCTTTTTGGTTAATCACAAAAACTACCCTAAGGTTCAGACTAATTACAAAAAAAATAAATAAAAACATATATCTATTTTTTAAACTTACGAAGAACCCTTATTGATTTGGAATTCATTACAGAAAACAAATTTTAATGGGATATTTGTAATTTTTGAAAATAATTGGCTCATTTTATGATCAAGAAAAATCACATGGGTAAAATTTATAATTATTACTTTCTCTTGAGAAGTGATTATCCCCTTTTAGTTGTTGTTAAATACGGAATTGGAGTTTAATAATAATTTAAAAAATAAAAACACGCATGTATTATGGGATGTTTGATTTTGTAAAAATTTTATGGGATGCTTTGATTGAAATGATGAATTATGAAGAATTGGTGAATTAGTTATAATTAACATTAACATTAACATTAACTACTTTTTTTTAATGTTGTTCAATATGATGAAGAATCTTATTTTATTTTAAAAAATTATATATTACTGGAGTTTAATAGATTGGCATCTCAAGATACTTTTTGTTTCTTTAATTTTAAATTGTTTTATTTGTGGTGAATTACAAAAAGAAATCTGAATTATTTAACATTTAATTTATTTTCTTTGAAATGAATAAACACAAGTCTGGACATTTTCCACCCTTTTGCGCATCTCAAGTGTTTTTGTTTTTGCTTACTGACTTCGTGGGTTTAAATTTGTTGTTTGTCTAATATGAAATTGTTATACCCTTAAGGCTTAGTTTATTTTTAGCAAACTCAACTATCTTTCAAAACTATAAATTAGAAACATTCCCTTGTTTTTCTTTGCATTTTACAAATTACACCCACAATGGGGTTTATTTTGTAAATATGAGAGATAATTTGTTTATTTTGTAATTAAGTCAGAACTCAAGTGTGGTTTTTATAATTTTCTCTTTTTATTATTATATTAACTCTCTTGTGATTTACATATATGTGAGTTTATCTCCAAATTCTAAACAAATAAATATTATGTTTGTTGGCCTGATTGAATTCAGTACCACTGTGATTCGAATCCGAGTTGTTGTCCGTAACATTCTTGAAGTTGGGTAAGTCATAACCGATTTCTTGATATTGTAGTTATGTATCATATTTGAATGATTTGGTTAATTCTTGATTTGCTTATTCTACTTGAGGATAAAGTATTTTAATTAGAAAGTTTGAAACCCGACACATGCTTAAATAGGGATGCAGTGTTTTAGATTCTAGTAATCTTTTTAATGACACATGAGTTAAATAATTAATAAATGATCAAGCTTTATTCGTTGGGCGAAAAGCGCTTATTACTAAATTTGATTTGCCCGTTTTGGTGCTGGCAGATATTCGGCTAACCTATTAGCAGATAGGCAAAAAAAATAGTACCATTTATCCAGGTTCTGCCAGTATGTTTCAGAGTTCTCAATCAAGGTTTGTGAAGATGAGGCAGCGATTTTCTGGTCGAGTGATCTTGGAGTTTTGAGGGTCAACATGACGGTAGCGAGCCCTTTCATGGAGAGCCCTATTGCTTCTTCAAGTTCTTCGTCCTCAGGAAGTCTACCGTTTTCACTATACAATTGCTTTCTTGCCTCTTTCACTATGTAACTTGCCTCAACCATGTGAAACTGTCATGACAAGTAGACGTGCAAATTAGGTTCTGATGTGCCATTTCTTAAATTTGACAATCATCTTAAATTGTTTTTCTCCCTCACAATTGGGCAATAACTTCAATGTATAATAAGAAAAAAATGAATTTTTTCTTAAGCTGAGCATAATTCTTACGGGTAGTCTAATTGTCCTCGACTGGTTAAAAAGAGATTTTTGCACTGCTTGCTTTATCCAACAACGAGCATAGGTGTAGAACTTGAAACCTTTCTTCGCATCAAATTTCTCCACACCTCTGACGAGGCCTCGGCATCCTTCATGATGAGATATATCGATAATAATTAATAATGAGATGTTTGTATTGAATCAAGGGATAATTATCATTCAATAGGAAAATGGCTAAGTTACTATTGAAATCAAATAAAATTATATTTCAAAGTTGTGTGTGAACTGCATTAATTACTGTATTTATGCTTTATTTTTAAAATTGAAATGCATGTCACTCTTCGCGCTTTAAAAAGTGTGAGAAAAGAAGAAAGAAGGAAACTAATATAATTATCAAGTTTCATAATAATCATCATACTATAAATAATAATGTTTCCATTCTCTTTATATCTCTCCAACTGTTTCTCTACTCTAAGATTATTAATTATTTAACATATTTTTTTTTAAATTCTACACCAGTGTCTCTACTATAAGATTATTAACAAGAATTTTATAAACTCCTCTAAAATGGAATTTCTATTTAAATGTCTTCTCGTCAGCGCTTTCTTTTGAGTGAATGTTGTCAAATATTCTATTTATTCTAAAGCAATAAAAAGTGGCATGTTACTACGGTTTGTAGACTTGCTAACATATTTTCTTTTAAAACGAAGTTATTTTATTCAAAAGTTAAGGTCACATTATTCCATAGCTGCTAAGAAGTTTGTTATGAATTCAAGACCTTTGTTTCCTTCATTTCACTACACAAAATGATTCCTTCAACTACACGGAATGTATAGTGTTTCCTTCATTTCATAGAATATATAGTGTTTGTTAGAGTAGAGTGCTCAACGTTCCAATTAGATTGGATTTCATTCTACTTGTATAATGATTTTATTGGAATTATATTAATAAAGACAACTTTCTTTATCTTATGTTTTTGCTTTTATTATAATTGCACTAATGATAAAGTCCTTAGACCAATTTAAACTATGGATATGGTTGCGCATACGATGTCAATCATGGAACATGTCTCTAAAGTTTCGGTCTTAAACTTATTCCAAGTCAATGGGCTTTTCGAGATAGGAAACTGAATAGCCCGGTAAGACTTGCGCATATGATGCATGCTTGTAAGACAAGGATGTTGCATTCCATTAACATCAGCGTTGTGACGCGAGTGCATATATGTGGGTGCTTGTTGGAGAACAAGTTCATTGAACATGACCCGATGGAAATTCTTAACTGGAAGATTTGTCTGTCGAATAAGAATTTCCATATTGCAATAGTACATGATTAGTCCTTGACTTGAGGTACGATGGTAGTCTTGTGCACATCGTGCAATACTTAGATTTATCTTTTGATTGCCTGACAGTCGTAAAAGGGGTATTTTGGGTATTGTATCGATGTGCGTGGAGGTTTGTCTGTAGCCAACATAAAATTCGACACTTGTCTATGGACAAGAGAGTATCTTGTGAATTTTCATAGTTTGTGATTCAAAGACCTTGGCCAGGGCACGATGAATATTGATTCATAAATGAATTACTTAAACTTGAAATGAAATCACAGTTATTAAATCAATTGGGTTTTGACTTATAAATCCATACCCAAGATTTAATCGAGAAACTAGTTGTCGAAAGGATCGTACATGTATGGACTTGCAATTGAAATAGGTTTACTCGCTATTTCACCTAACACTGGGTAATCATGCTACTTGCTAGATGTTGTCATGATTTGTAGGTTCTTGAAATTAAAGAGTTAATCTCAAGAGAATTAATTAATTAATATAATAAATTATTAATTATAAACTAATAAAAGTTATAAGCCTACTGCTGGTGTTAGTCGTGAACCTAAAAGGGTCACATATCATTTTGGTTGTTGACATTTCAAGATTGATAACTCCAATGGTTGGAATAATTGATTAATTTGGATTAATTAAACGAGATTTTAATTTAATTCAATTGTTGAATTAAATATTTAATTATATAATTTGATTATGTATTTAAATATAATTTGATTAGAAATCTCAATTAAAGGAATATATTAAATTAGTCAATTGGATTGATTAATTTAAATTCATGGGATTAATTAATTGAATTAAATAATTAGTTGGATTCTAAATCCAAATCCATGTAATTTTCTAGTAGGCCCTAATTGTAGAAGCCCACTAGAATGATTGGAGACTTTAAAATATAAATATATATTTATATTTATAATAATTAATTAATTAAAGTTAGACCTAATCTTACCTAACTAATCTAATATAAATATATATATATAAGATATAAGAGGAGCCGTCTGCACTTTCATTCCATCTATTCCACAAAACAAAAAGGTTTGTTAACCTTTTTAAAAAGGCGCAGGCGTCTCTTCGGGAAAAAAAATTATTATTCTTTTATATATATTTTTTATTTTATTCTTATAAATTAAAATTATTCATCTACAATAATTAATTTTCAATCAATTGTTGATTATTGGATTAATTGTTATTCCTATAATCAATTTGAAAACGGAACGATTCTACTAGCGAAGAATTTTTTCGGTGTCACAATCAAAAGGTGGACTCGATTAGAGGGGATACGCTTGGATCCCTAAGGCGAGAAGTTTTTTGTGTTAGCCACTTAGCCGGGAATTGATTCCCTCTCAATCGTCGCTTGAAGATATCGAAAGCGAGGTATTAATTTAATTTTATAAGAATCAAAATATTTGTATTCGATACATAATAATGAAAAAAGACGATCGTTAAAATTGCTAATGAAATCTACGGGGTTTAGTATATATATATTTGATATATATATTGTTTTATTTAATTAAAAAATTTAAATTCCGCTGCGTAAGCCCCGTACGATTATAGCGAACCCAACAGTGTTTTCTTCATTTATCTAGGTTCTGCCAGTATGTTGCAGATCATAATGAATTTAAAGAGATTATTGGAGCAGCAGTATGTTTCTCTTTGTCTTGATAATAATTAGATTTCAGTTGCTTTTTTGCTTTTCTTTTTTGTAATTAAGCATAACCTTAAGGGTAGTTTTTATAATTGTTGTCGTGATAATAATTAGATTTCATTATTATTATTATTATTATTATTATTATTATTATTATTATTATTAGGCATAAACTAGGGGTATTGTTTTGCAAAAAGTTTGTGTCAATTACAAAAAACTACCCGATATTTTTGCCAAATTACATAAACTTAATTAAAATCACAAATAGACATTGACATCTGATTTTCTTTTACAAATTGCACACTCAAGATGGGGAATTTGTAATTCTTAAAGATAATTGGAGCTTATCATAATTAGGCTAAACTTCGAGGATGTATTTTATAATTACAAAAAGTGAGAGAGAAAYTTGAGTTAATTACAACAATTACTCGAGGTGTAGCTTAAAAAAAATCTTTCAAAATTCCAAATACTCTTGCATTTGTATCTCAGTTAAGAATTTTGAAACATGAGTGGAGTTTTTTTTATTATGCCAAACCCTGGGTAGTTTCTATAATTGTCCAAATAGAGTTCTTGAATTTCTTATAAAACTCTTCATTAGGAGCTTACGACTTAAGATATCTTTAGGTATGAGAAGTTGAGGGCCGCCATTGATAAATATGAGACTAAAAAAAAAATAAAAGCAAAAACACAGTTCAAAAAGGAGTTGTTATTATTCAAGCTGAAATATACAAGAGAAGAGAAAAAGCCATACAAAGCCACCGTATTGAGATTAATGTGAAATTAACAGTTAAAATGTGATGTTTTAAATATATATATAGTATTTATAATTAATGTGAAATTAACAATCACAAATGTTTCATTATATTTTTTCCCTTTATGTCACACACACACACACACACACATATATATATATATATATATATATATATATATATATATATATGTTTTGTGTTGTAATCTTATAAATATTATAGTATCCATATACATATAAACGTGTGTATATATATATATATATGTGTGTGTGTGTGTGTGTGTGTGTGAAACATTTATAAAATTTGTTTAAATTATATGTTTCTATTTGTATGAAAAATATAGTCATTTTTATTTCAATAAACATGTTGGGTTGGTGTATAGACATGAACAAATTTTAACAATTTTTATCTAATTGAGCCCATTTGAACATATTGAGAATTAAGAGATGTAAATGGTTCGATATTATTTGTTTCAATGTGAAATGCAAAATAAAATAGTAAATGTGGTATAAAATGAGTTTTTCTCAAAATTTAAAGTGAATAATAATTCAACTTTTGAACTTGATAAAATATTTATTGGCATCTGTATATTAATAATATCGTGTATGAAGTAGGTTTTCAAAATTTAAAATGAACATTATTTTTTTCACTTTATATTTGATGTTTACTTTTTGAACTTATTAAAATAAACATTATGTTTTTATGATTTCCTTATCAATGTCTGCGTAATCGTGGGGTTTTAAACTAGTATGATGTAAACCAAATATATACCATCAAAGCATATTTAACAAACTAAATTATCTACAATACCCCTTAAGAAAATTACATAAGATATGATCTTCAAATCATATAATATCATATTTTATCTCTTATTTACTATGCTTACTTCACACTCTTTTTTTGCTAGTGTTTCATTTTCCTCTCTCATTCTCCACGATCCACCCATTTGTTTCTCTGTCTCCCCCATTAACGACGGCTCATGGAGTATGAATGATTAAATCAATTAACCAAGTTACTTTTTAGGAACGATAACTAAAATCACACGAGAGAGATTTTGAAATCATTTTTATTACAAAAAGCTTGTTTTGGGGTGTATATATAAATACCAGTTTAACACCCGCATATTATGCGGGATTTAAAAATGAGGAAAATGTATTAAAAATACTAAAATACTAATATTGAAAATGGTAAATGCAAACTGTAATATTATTTATTTTATTTATGGGAAAATTATTTTTCATAATAAATAAATTTTACAGTAAGACTGATTTTCACAATAAACAATCTTCAAGTTTTTTTAAGTGAGTCACGGAATTAGTTGTAAAGTATATCAAAATACCCTAAACTTGACAGGAAAACCTGTAGAAAATTGAGTTTTAAGATTTTAAAACATACAACACCTGCGTGTCACATGTGAATATATGATATAAAAAAATAAATTTATAAGACACTGATAATTATATTGAAAAAACATCGTGCATCTAACTTGTAGTATATGTAATATTATTTTATTTATCTTTTTATGCGTTAGACACTAATTTGTTCTATAGATATAGAATGTGTGTATCAATACATTATATTGAGATTAGATAAAGAAGTTTAGAATATATTTAATATTTATTTTCCTATACGTAATAATTTATTATTATTTATTATATAATATTGTTTTACTTTGTATTGTTTTTTGCTTAACAATAGTTTTTTATACATATTTTAATGTTATTTTCAGTTAATTATATTAGGATTAGATAAAAAAAATTAAATATATATTTTTTAATATTTATTTTTCTTTTGTAATAGTTTTATATAACTCGTATTTTTCTTAAATAAGTATTTAGAATTCATTATTTTTTCTATTTACAAGAAGATTATTTTTCGCAATAAATAATTTTACAGTAAGACTGATTTTTACAATAAATAATCTTTGTTTTATTTACAATGAGTCACGAAATTAGTTGTAAATAGGGTGAGCATTCGGTCGGTTCGGCCGAAAATCGAACCGAACCAAAATATTTATAAAATTGCAATCCGACCTAAACCGAAAATATGTTTAAAATCGAATTAACCAAACCGAATTAATAAAAATAACAATAAGTAATATAATTTTTTTTGACTTTTTAATTATATTTCGGTTATAACCGAATCGAAATTTATTTGTACGACCGAACTGAACTGAAATAACCGAAATTTTCGAATTGTCAAACTGAACCAAAATTTTCAGTTCGGTTCGGTCGGTTATTTCGGTTTTTTGGTTTTTTGCTCATCCCTAGTTGTAAAGTATATCAAAATACCCTAAACTTGATGGGAAAACCCGTAGAAAAATTGAGTTTGAAAAAATGTAAAACATACAACACCTGCGTGTCACATGTGAATATGGGATATAAAAAATCAAAATCTATAAGACACTGATGATTCTATTGAAAAAACGTCGTGCTTGTAACTTGTAGTATATGTAATATAATTTTATTATTATTTATTACTTCTTTTTTTCAGCATTAGACACTAATTTGTTCGTATAGATATAAAATGTGTGTTTCAATACATTATATTGAGATTAGATAAAGAAATTTAGAATATATTTAATATTTATTTTCCCATGCATAATAATTTTTTTTTATTATTTATTTTATATTTTTGTTTTCCTTTGTTTATTTTTATTTTTATTTTTTGTGTAACAATTGTTTCTCGTATATATTTCAGTTAATAATATTAGGATTATATAAAAAAAAATAAAATATTTTTTATATTTATTTTTCTTTTGTAATAATTTTATATAACTCATATTTTTCTTAAATAAATATTTAGAATTCAAATAACATTATTTCAACTTTTATTATAAATAAAAATTAATTCAACTTATATAGATTTTTTGTAATTGCTATGACTTATTCATATTTTATATTAGTAGAATAAAAGAAAGATATTAAATTAAGTAAAATATGTTAAAGAAAATATAAATTAGATAGTAATACACACACACACACACACACACACACACACACACACACACATATATATATATATATATATATATATATATATATATATATATATATTAAAGTTGAGTAGTGTAAAAATATTTTGTGCGGTATTAGCAGGAAAGTTTGTTATTTCAATTTAGGAAGGTGTTGATTTTGAAATTTAATAATCGAATAATGTTAAAATAAGATTTGATAATATATCTCACTAATCAATAGTGAATAATAATGAAAATCCCACTTATATACTAAACCTATATTTTCTGGTGGTTTGGTTGCTTACTTAACGAATTTTGAAGGATTGGAGACTTACTAAAAGACAGGAATTTAAATATCTACCTAATTTATTATATTTCATTTAATTATAGTTTTTTCTTCCTATTCTATATTTACCTAATTTAATAATTTTCTTTTATTATATTTTTTCTAATTCAGTATATCCTTTTAGTCTTTTAATATAAATATATAAAAAATCATATATAATTAGATTTTTTTACTTATTTTAATTAAAATATAATTTACTTATAAAATAATATAAATCACAAAATAAAAACTTAATTATTTATTAATAATCTAAATAAGTTGTATTTATAATAAAAGTTAAAATATTTTTATTTTTACGATCTAAAATCTTCCATATATATTAATGCAAAATCTTCCTATCCTATGTGTCTGTATCCCATGCTTTGCTAGCTTTGGAAAAAATTCTGGTGCTTTGGTGTCCCTGAACCAAATATCTACCTAATTTAGTATTTTCCTTTTATATGTGTTTATCTAATTTAATATTTTTCTATCATTATATTTTTCCTAACTTAATATTTTCCTTTTACTATATGTTACCTAATTCAAATTTTTTTTAATCATATTTTGCCTAATTCAATATCTTAATTTTATTATACTGATAAAAAAAAGTTATATTTAATTAGAAATAATCTATATAAATTGAATTAATCTTTATTTATAATAAAAGTTAAAATAAATTTATTTTTAGAATCTCAAATATATTATTTAAGGAAAATACAAGTTATATAAATTTATTAAAAAAGATAAATAAATAGAAAATATATAAACTTAAATTTGGATATCTAATCCTAATATAATACATTGAAAATAACATTAAAATTTTATATGAAAAATGTTGTTACGCCAAAAAAAATAAAAAAAATAAAAAGAGAAGCAACAACAACAAAAACTAATAATAAAAAATTATTACACCTATAAATATATTTTAAATGTCTTTATCTAATTCCAATAAAATACATTTATAAACACATTATAGATCTATATAAATAAATTAATGTTTTTCGTAGAAAAAAAAAAGAAAAAGGGAAACAAATAATAATAATAATATAATATTACACATACTCAAAGTTAGATATACGATATTCTTTAATAGAATTATCAGTGTATTATGAATTTTAATTTTTATATCACATATTTACATGAGACGCAAGGGTGTTGTAAGTTTTTACATTTTTACAAATTCAATTTTATACGGATTTTCTTTCAAGTATAGAGTATTTTGCTATGTCTTACAACTAATTTCGTGATCCTCGGGTAAAAATAATTAAAAACTATTTATTGTGAAAACCAATTTTATTGTAATTAAAACAAATAATACTCCAATTTATGTGTAAAAATCATTTATTGAGAATAATAGTATCTGTGTAGCATTTTCAATAATATTTTTAATAAGTGTTAGTTATTTTCAAATTCCGCATAATACGCGGGTGTTAAACTAGTATATAATATAAATAAATTAGGAATTAATTACAACAATGTAAGTATGTAACTATTTTTTAACAATTACAACCTGAAGATAAGAAATATAAATTTAATAATACTAATTAATAATTAATTAGACACCGGTTCAATACAACGCAGGTTGGGAATATGACATCTTCTGAATTTTTATGTATGTAATTAAAAGTTAGTATAAAATTAAATCTAAATATTAAAACATAAAATATTTAATAATAGTAATTAATTAGTATAAATTATACACGGGTTGAGCGTGTGATAAGTTTTGAATTTATTTAAGTATGTAAATAAAAAATTATTAACGAAATTAATATAAATATTAAAAATTATTTAACAATAAAAACTAATAGTCAGTAAATAGTGACAATGCATTGGTAGAAGACACGAGTTGAGAATACGATATCTTTTAAATTTATTATTTTTATATTTTAAAACTCTATAATGATCAAAAATATATTTTTTTTTTATATTTTGATAAATTCCGTGTAACACACGGGTATTAAACTAGTGTGTGTGTGTATATATATATATACACACACACACACATATAAAGATCATCTCCCCTCTATATTAATTCAAAGCTCTCATATCTTATGTGTTTGTTTCCCACGCTTGTTAGCTTCGGAAAAAGTTTTGGTACTCCGGTGTCACCGAACCTAATATCTACCTAATTTAATAATTTCTTTTTATATATTTTTACCTGATTTAATATTTTTATATTATTATATTTTTCCTAATATGATATTTCCTTTTATTATTTGTTACCTAATTCAATATTTTCTTTAACAAATTTTGTCTAATTCAATATCTTACTCTTATTCTACTAATATATATAAAGAAAAAAGTCATATTTAATTATAAAAAATCTATATGATTTGAATTAACTTTTATGTATAATAAAAGTTGAAATATTTTTATTTTTAAAATTTTAAATATTCAATTTAAGAAAAATACCAGTTATATAAAATTGTTACAAAAGGAAAATAAATATAAAAAATATAAACTTAAATTTGGATATCTAATACTAATATAATGCATACAGAATAGCATTAAAAATATATATGAAAACTATTATTACGCCAAAAAAGAACAAAAAAAGAGAGAGAACCAATAATAAGCTCCTTATAGCTTATTTTGCCTAATAAGCTCCTGTTTAGAAAAAACTACAATTCGTAACTTTTTCTAATAAGTTCCTACCTTATTTGGTAAAATCTTTTTTTTTTATCCTTTTATATTGTAAAAAATATTTTATTTATAAACTAATAAATTTCTTTTTTTATGTATAATATTTTATATTTTTTTAATCATATCTATATTGGTAAATTAACCTTCAATCAGCTACTTTAATCAACTAATTCACCAAGTACTAATTAAAAATCACCTACCAGCTATCACCTATGAATTATCAGTTATCAGCTACCAACTATCAGTTATCAGCTACCAACTATCAGTCATCAGCTATCAGCTGTTTGAATCAACTCAACCATTCAGGGCTGTTTGAATCAACTCAACCATTCAGGGCCATATTCTAAATCTCTTTATCTAATCCCCATATAATGCATTGATAAACACATTATATATCTACATGAACAAACTAATGTCTTACGGAAAAAACACACAAGAAAACTAAAACTAAAAATAAAATAATATTACATCGGTGCCTTATTGATTTTAATTTTTTATATCACATATTCACATGCGACGCGACGGTGTTGTATATTTTACATTTTTACACACTCAATTTTCTATGGGTTTCCTTTTACGTTTAGGGTATTTCGCTATATCTTACAGTTAATTTCGTGACTCTCGGTTAAAAATACTAAATATTCTTTATTGTGAAAATCAGTCTTACTGTAATTAGAACAAATAATGTCTTGATTTGTGTGTAAAAATTATTCACTGTGAAGAATAATTTTCGTGTAAATAAAAAAAATATTATTACGATTTATGTATACCACTCTTTATCAAATCCCGCATAAAATGCGGGTGTTGAACTAATTATATTGATAAAAATATCTCATCAACCAATTCACCGTGAAATATGTGTTTATCATTGTCATATTCTATATTAATCATATTTGTCTTATTTTGATTTTAAATCTATTTTATTAATTTATTCGCCTTTTCATATAATCCATTCTAATTAGATTATTTGAAATGTGCTTAAATTTGAATCTACACGTCCTAAAAGAACTTGTTGCAAATCTATTTTGTTTCAATCATGATGTATGGCCATGTTCGATAATTAGCGGATAGTGGATAATTAATAGTTGATAGTTGATTACATTAGTTGTTAACGGATAGGTGATTGCATTAACTGATTTAATTGGCAGATTATATTAGTTGTTTGTATTTGGTAAATATTCGAGAGTTGATATCATTTTGATCGTGTAAAAGGATCAAAAAAGGCATTCGCACATTTATTTTTGGTATTTGTTTTATTAAATAACATAATTTTTTTAATATATTGAATAATTAAAGTAACTTTTATAGAAAAATCATATTTATTTAAAAAATATTATTTATAAAAATTGCTTGAGTCCCAATTTTTTAATATATTAAATTTAATTTGGATAATCATTACTATTATTTAATCAGAGAAGTTGTAAATAATTTTGCATGTAATATATATATATATATATAGGATTGGGTTCAAATGAGAACCCGTCATTATATGTGAACCTAGGGACTAATCCTGGCCTTAGATCTAATATTGCACAGTGCAATTATATGT
>BMAC01000926.1:359099-388701 GCA_014905375.1 Phtheirospermum japonicum
CTTTTGTGCACCCCCGTTTTTAATAATCAATTTAAAAGCACGTCAGTTTGCTCGCAAGTGTACGAGGTAACTGTAGGGTGATGAGTTTGACTCGAGTCGTATCTCTCGAGGAAACAACTGTTCGGTCTTTCGATGTTTTTCTCAATTACGAATAACATACATATACATTTGGGGTTTTAAAGATTTTGAATTGATCATTATAACTAAAGCAATAATTAAACTAAAGCTATTTAAACTAATTACTCTAACTAGATTATCAACTACGAGCAATAATTAAACTACTTGAACTCAATAACTAAGAACTAAAGCATCAACTACGAGCAATAATTAAACTACTTGAACTCAAGAACTAAAAACTAATAGCAACGAAACTAAAAGCATGAATATAATAAATTACCACTAAGCAATGAATCATATGAATCTAAGATTAACGAATAACTAAGCATAAACCAATCGCATAAATCAACTAATTAACCAATATCCAATGACAAGCATAAACGATTAAACTAATTAAAACTAGTTCTAGCATTAACTAAGAATTAAACTAACAATTAAACTAGGAATTAACTACTAAATTAACTAAGAGTTTAGAGAACTTATTGTAACTACGAAAAGCAGTAAAAGCTCCAGCTATTCCGGAGTTGAACGTTGATCTTGGCCGAAGAATGAATCCCGAACTCGAATTCGATGTTTTGGACGCGTTGTTCTTCGATCCTTGATCTCCGTCTTCAAATCTCGTTATGAGATGTGGGATTATTGTTATTATCAAGCTCAAATACCCTAGGGGGTCGTGTGTTCTCTTCAAAATCCGAAAAAATAAGGGTTTATATAGATTTTGCATGACTTGGCGCATAAGAAACCCTAAAATCCGAATTCTGGGCCGTCGCGTCGACGGAGCGTCGACTGACGCGAGCAGGTGCTTGGCGGGACTCGGCAGACTTGGTCGGCAGGTGTGCGCGTCGGCTGGGCAGGTGCGTCGACGGTGTGCGTCGACATCGACGCTTCAGCAGCTAGCGTCGACGTTGCGTCGACCTTGGTGCGTCGACATCGACGCTTCAGCAGCTAGTGTCGACGTTGCGTCGACTTTGGTGCGTCGACATCGACGCTTCAGAACGTCATGTCGGCGGAGCGTCGTCCTTGCGTCGACCGACGCGGACCATGGCTCGCTGGCACGGCTCGCGTCGTCGTCGGTCGCGTCAGTCGACGCGACTGAGCGTCGGTTTCCATTTCTCGATCGTTTGCTACTCGTTTCACCGGAAAGCTTGTTCTTCACTTCTTGAACATCGAACCTCGTCTATTACGCGTTAAACTCTTCCGGTTACTTAGCTGTAAGGTGAAAAACAACAAAACATCACCTAATTGCATCAATTTAGATCAAAATGCGGTAAAATAAGCTGGAATTATAAAATCACGGAATTATGCTTAAATCATCCAACTTATACCAAAAAAAAATATAAAAACGAACTATAAAGCTAATAAAAATAAGGACAAATCTACTCTAATCAAGAACCCGTCATTATATTTGAAATTAGGGATTCATCTTGACCATTAGATTGAATAATCTTGATGGTTGAGATCATGACATGTCAGCATGGTAAATAATGTAAAAAAATGCATTAATTAATTAAAAATGGTATTTTGGACATATATCAACGTTTACAAAGAGCACTACATTGTTCTTTAGAAAGCACAATAGATTAAGAAAAAAAACACTACGATTGTATACAAAAAGTATCGCAAATTTCGTCTATAAACTGCAAATTCAAAAATTTGAAATGAAACTCAAATTTTCAACAAAACATAACTTTTTCAAATTTTATTCGTTTTGAATGAAATATATATCAAATTAATCACATTCTCAAGATCTACAATTTAAGATACATATTGCATGTTTTAAAACGTTATATATATATATATATATATATATATATATATATATATATATATATATATATATATATATATATATATAAGTTAAAAAAACTGGACTGATTTTAGCACTACAGTACTGTGTAAAAAGCACAATGAACCTGATATATCAACTGAGGACAGGATTGTCATTTTAACTCACTTTCAACCCGTCTTCTTAAAAAGCTCCTTTATGGAGTTTTTTCAAAATTATTTTTTTTTAACCTAAAAAGCTCATTGTACATATATTTATCAAACATATCAATTAGAGGATTTGACTGGTCAATCAACCTCTAATTTTCACTAAATCCCGTCTTTACCAAAGGGGGCCTTTATATAATTTGGCAAACTTTACCCTCCATCCCTCCCTCTCTCTCTCTCTATGGTTGAAAATATGTCATGTCATTGGATATTATAATAAAATTTCATATGAAATTAATAATATAATAATATAAGTGTAGTTCGCACTTTGTCAATTTTATAAGTAACATAGAATTATTCATCAGTTGCCAGTACGAGTGAATAATTAACACTAAATATATATAAAAACAACACAAGAAATTCCGTCAATAACTGTTGCCACCTAAAAAAATTTGAATTTCGAAAAAAAAAAAAATCTGTTACATGAACGAATTCGATGCTATTTTTATATACAAACAATGATATTTTTATACACCGACAATATTATTTTTATATATTAACAGTGCTTTTTTTTTTACACCAACGGTCCTACTATTTACTCTAGAAGTGCTATATTTATATATTAGCAATCTTGTTTAAAAAATATTAAACATGCTTTATATACTAGCAGTAGTGCTACATTACAAATGATACTCATTATCTATTATTTAGTAGCACATGTAAAGACAAAAGTAATTTTATTTTAATTGTTTTATTACAACAATAAATGATGCTACTTTTACATATTAATAGTGGTAACTTCAATGTTATTTTAGTGAGTTGCGATTTCCCATCACCATCCTCAACATTATTACTTATTTTCTTTTTCAAAACACAAAAATCAACTTTGTTGAGACCTAGATGTACTCTACAAATTCTTAGATATCAAAATATCATCCCATGAGTAATTTAAAATGAAAAAAAAACAATACACATCTAATCCAATCAATGATATTATTTCTACATATTAACACTGCTATTTTTATACATAAAATGATATTTTACAATATGGACTATGATAATACAAATTAAAAATAGCACCAAAAAATCTGGATTTTCTAACTAAATTCCCCAAACCTGAATTCCCAAACCGAACTTGCTAACCAAATTTACAAAAATTCCAAAATAAAATAAAACACGTCAGTCGTCAATCGTAAAATTAAAAACCTATTATTCATCTAAAACTCGCATAGTCATTTGCGGTTTTAGGCCAAAACTACGGCTTAAGACTGTCGTTCAGATGACAAAAATCACAAAGTCGAATCTCGCTCTGAAAATCGAACCAGGACACATACTCTATCAAGCCCTGAATTCGCTGCTCGTCGTTGTCAACTGTGGCCTGCTACTTGTTGGTGCGCGTATGGAGGTCACCGACAATAACACCATGACACTGAAAAATAACACCACAATATACAAAAAAAAAAAACAGCACCAAAAAATCTGGATTTATTAACCAAATTCACAAAAATTCCCAAACAAGATTAAAAGAGGCACACAACTTTAAGAATTATCAAAATAATATTAAAGGAGAAAAAAAAAACCTCAAATGACACAAAAAGTAAATTGATTCAGATTTTATCCTCACTTCTCTTTCTTCCCTATTGCATACATCACTGCGACGAGTACGCGAGCGAGGATAGCATGACGGACGCTCGTGTAATAGATCTTGACAAATTTTCCAGCAATTTCTTTCAACATATGTGGACTGCGATCTATCGATGATGGGCTTTCTAAGTGGGCAAATAAACGTGAATTCAAATACTTGAAA
The DNA here is from genome assembly GCA_014905375.1 of Phtheirospermum japonicum. Classification (NCBI taxonomy): domain Eukaryota; kingdom Viridiplantae; phylum Streptophyta; class Magnoliopsida; order Lamiales; family Orobanchaceae; genus Phtheirospermum; species Phtheirospermum japonicum. The sequence continues at coordinate 362,956 of BMAC01000926.1, forward strand.
AGACTTCCTAAGTGAGCAAATAAAAATATAGGGGGAAAATTTAAAAATTATTTTAAAAAATTCAGCACTTATAAGTCAACATATATCGTAAACTCGGCTCTTATGTCAAACCTTAACTAGCAAAAACTCATTCGATATGAATCTTCTAAAACCAACATCAATAACTGCAATATAACAATTTGAAAGATACATAAATGGCAAACTGTGAGGTGATTGCAGTAATACCTTCTCAAGTAGATGACTTATTTCTATTTTTCTTAATTTCAATGAGTCGGTGGATTCCTCAAATTCTGACAAATGAAAATGACGATATAAACAATTTACATACAATTTTGAAAGGAACAAAATCACGAGCTACATATATTTACATATAAATTGACTTTAGCTAAAATCACTTCTATGCATATCCTACATGTACTCTCCCCCCACAAAAATCTAAAAGAATATGAAAGAAGTTATTTTTTAGAGTTATAAGCATGATCTTGACAATACATCCCACATTTAAAATTCATGGTTTAATCACTTCGAGAGAAAGATTAAACTATAATTATAATTGATATAAGTAATTAAGTATGATGACATTTAAAGTTCATCGTAATCATAAAAACACGAAATATCTCCCTTTATCATTTGAATACATCTATTCTTACTTCTTACTATTATTTTTGATAAATTATTATAATTAGCAATATATAAAACAATAATATTCTTTTACATTCATTTAGTTAAAGCTAAATTATCATAATTATCATATACATGCAAATAATATTGAGGACATATAAGGAAAGCTTTTTCTTAGTAGGCACACTAACTTATGCACCACTATTTCAAGATTTTTAGTCTATTCTTTTTTTCTTTCTAGAAAGAAACTTTATTTCAATATATATGGTAATTCATGAAAAATAATAATAATAATACTATTTAAAAAGAAATTAGGAAAAAATGAAAAAAAGGAAAGTAGAAATGAGGAGGACGAGCGACGGGCATTTAAGTATGAGAACGCGGGATTCGGAGGATGCCATAAATTGTGGGATGTAACGGACGTGCCGCACTTTATTTTCATATGCTCTCTCACCCCCCCAACTTCTCTCTCCTCTCTCTCTCCACCTTCCCAAAACATTCTTTCTTGCAGAGGGAGTGAGAAAGAAAAGAAAAGAAAGGGGGCCGGAGATATCATTTTTTCAGTGTGAATACAAAATTAATTAATTATTTGAATCTTTCTCTTCGTTCCTTTTCGATTATTAAAAGGATTAGAGAGGGAGAGGCTGAATTCATCATCGATCTTGATTTTGTTTGTGGTCGTTTTACATTTTTAGCCTTTTCTCCCCACATGCCAAAGATATCTAGAAGGGTTGAGTTTTTTTTTTTGTTATGAGATTATTTTGCTTTACATTTTTGATTTTTTGGGTTATTGATTATGAATTGTGTTTTGCAGGGAACAAACACATTGGTGTTGGAATTCTTGATAATTTACGTTACTTAATATTTTTTTTGGTTCTCTCCATTTCTGAGAAATGGTGGGAATATCGGATAATATTCGTGGATTTGTTCTGGCAATCTCTTCGAGTGTATTTATCGGTTCGAGTTTCATTATAAAGAAAATAGGCCTCAAAAGGGCCGGCGCCTCCGGAACTCGAGCAAGTTAGTTTTTCTTATTCATATAATTGTATTATTATTTCAATTCATTTCTTTATCATCTGTGCAATGTGAGTTATTTTTCTATAAAATGAAAATAAAAAATCCTTTTGGATAGTTTTTCGGAATGTTTGATACCTCTTCAAGGCATATGCAATGTGGAAAGTAATATGAAGATGTTTTTTTCTAATAATTGGTATTAGAATACGTAGATTTAGTAATAAATTTGATAGCTACAAAGAAAGTATCTTTATCGAATAGCAAATTTGCTCTGATACAATGCTGTAAATAGTTATTATAGATTTTATGCTATAATTACTCTCTCTGTTTATTCTCTCGAAATAACTCATTATGTATTGAATATGAGTACCTTTCGATCAGGTGATGGAGGCTACTCGTATCTTAAAGAACCTTGGTGGTGGGCCGGGATGATTACAAGTAAGATACACGAACATCAAATTATTAAATATCTCTAAATCTTTATTGTAGATGTCAGGTCATGTCATGGTCAACATAAACTTTAGATTTATTATTATTATTATTATTTGTAATTTCAATATCTACACTTTTGATTTTATGATTTGAGTTATCATGTTACAAGACACGTGCATGCAGTGTTTGTCGGGGAGGGTGCAAATTTTGCTGCCTATGCATATGCTCCAGCTATTCTCGTTACGCCCCTTGGAGCGTTAAGTATCATTTTCAGGTACGACAGTAAATAGCACCATCGAAATATGCCTTAATCGTAGCAGCCTTTTTATTTTTTATTTTTAAATTTAACTAATAATAAAGAAAAAACTCGCATGCAGTGCAGTGTTGGCTCATTTTTATCTGGACGAGAGTTTGCATATGTTTGGTGTGGTTGGTTGTATTCTCTGCTTGGTTGGCTCTGTTACCATAGTTTTACACGCTCCTTTGGAGAAGGATATCGAATCCGTCAAGCAAGTATGGCATCTTGCAACTGAGCCAGGTATTAACTGTTCTTTCTGGGCATAAGTTTCCTATGCACGGAAATATTCGTGGTGTTTTTTTTTTTTTTGCCCGGCCCGCCTGGACATTTTGCCAGCTCTGCTCACAGCATGCAATAATAGTGTCATATGCTTTTCCAAATTCACATTTTGAAACTTTATCAAGAGGGATTTGGTCGAGTCTGGGCCTAAGTTTCAAGGGCCCGGAAAAATTTGGACCTTTTTTCTGGACCGGGCCGGGCTAACCCGGTTGGCACTGCAATTTCCTTATATTTTTCCATGCCTTGGTTCGGAACGGGCATGGGAAATAGCGGCCTAGAAAAAAGGGCCCGGCCCGCCAAGTACTTGAGGTTAATTAATTTTAATCCATTCTCACTATTAAATATTTTGTGATATGACAGGTTTTATAATCTACACTGTTATAGTTTTGGCTCTCGTCATCGTCCTAATTGTTAGGTATGTGCCACGCATTGGGCAATCGCATATGGTTGTTTACATTGGAATTTGTTCGCTCATGGGCTCGCTTACGGTTAGTTCTTTGACTCGTCTTTCTGATGTTTTATTCGAACGAACACGCTTGTTATCTCAATGGTTTTCCCCGTTGTCTGTGCAGGTTATGGGTGTGAAAGCTGTTGCAATTGCTTTGAAGCTGACACTTTCTGGATCAAATCAGTTTATATACTTTGAGACTTGGTTTTTTACTATTTTGGTCGTCATTTTCTGTGTCACGCAGCTGATATATCTGAACAAGGTATTTTCTTTAATCGTCGCAAAGTGTGCTTGTCTACCTATATAATTTTGTTCGATTCTTGATTAAAAATAAAGGTCTTACCACATGCTGTCAGTAAAAATTATTATGATACAGAATTGATGCTTGAGTAATGGAGTGCAAAAATCTTTAGTTCGAATATTTTCGAATTATAAGATAATATTTGTTCTTAATTGTTGTTTGACTTGTCTGAATATTCACCTTTGCAGGCACTCGACACCTTTAACACTGCAGTTGTTTCCCCTGTATATTACGTCATGTTCACCACCCTCACGATCTTAGCCAGTATGATTATGTTTAAGGTGAGATACAAAATCTGCATTTGTGGTTTACTTATGAGTCATTTTATATGGTCTCCAACTTGATAACACACACACACCTTGACTGGATGACCCAAGTTACATCACACATCATTTACTATTTAGTTTTTCTTAGGGTTTTTACGTTTTTTTTTCTTCCTTTTTCGTTTTTTGGGCTTCTTTTTTAAATTTTTGGTTTTTTTTAGAGTGTTCAATTTTTCTGTTGTTTTTTTTCTTCTAAATTTTAAATTTAGTTTTAGGGGACTTGCCTAACGGTTTACATCACACACACCTTTTTGTTTGTGTTGTGTGATTAAAATTCAGGAATGGGCTTCTCAAAACGCATCACAGATTGTCACAGAACTGTGTGGTTTCGTGACGATTTTAAGTGGAACATTTCTCCTACACAAGACAAAGGACATGGGAGGTTCCCCAATAACATCACCGCCGTACCACAGGTCTAGAGATTCAAGTCCCAGGGCTGAGAACCCTTGACGACGACCACACATTTCGCAGTGGCTTTGGATGATACACAAAGTTTTTATATATAAATAGTATTATGGCGAAAACTTGTAACAAAAAGAAGCTCATAGCTGTGGGAAATGACAATACCACCCTTTTTGTTTCAACAGAGCATTATCAGTTGTGTTAACAGGGATGTGTTTTTCCATTACCAGATACCTATTACCCCAAGTCCCCTCACACTTTGTTTATTTCCATGACTAGATTATTCTTTTTTTGTTTGTTTGTTTGGGCTAGATTATTCTTCAATGAATTCGAGAGTAGATGTTTTACTAGAAACAGATTTATTTTTATTTTTAATTTTTGTTTCATATATTCACATTTATTTGGTTAAGCGATAGATTATTTATTAGAAGAAAGGATTTTGGTTTCACTTGGTTATTTTCATTACTTGTTCTCTTTTCTTTTTCTGGTTTATACTCGTTGAGTCGTTGCTAAGGTCCTGTAAGTTGGGGGCTCTTATGATGGTGGTTGATGTGTTTTGTGGTTTAATATTTCAACTCGGAGTCAAATTATTATCTACTTCATGAAGTACGTATCAAATGGACATCTATTAGCATACAGATGAATATTCAAGCAAAATAAAAATAAAAATGAACGTGCAGCTTAAAATTGATGAACCCCAAAAAAACCAATAAAAAAAATGAACATCTAATTAAGAAGTTAACAAATTTTGAAAAACAAATGAACATCATGTGAAAAAATAATGAACATCCAGACAGATAAACTGATTGCATCACAAGATTGGAATTGAGAACAAGATCTGTGGATTACTACACATTAACAAAGCTAACAGAATCCCAAATATTTATACTAGAATAAGCATAACAAGAACTTCACCTAATAGTAGTGGCCACAATCATTGACTGCCAAATTACATCCAAATTTGCCCGAACGTTTCACAAGTAGACCCGTATCCTACTCTGGCAAGGCACAATTGTCTCTATTGCCAAATGAATGTTAATCATAGTTAAACACACAAAACTTTTTATTCTAACTCTTCAAGATATAACCTGGCTGGAGTTGTGCACGTGTTTGTTTCATGAGTATCTCTTCTATGCGGTCAGCAAAGCTTTTGATATTATGTCGTAAGTGTTTGTTCAAGGAGTTTGCCACTTCCTAGTCAACAAAACATAATACAAACATTAGATACATGGAACATTATATAAATACCAAAAAAAAAAAAAATGAAGAAAAAAACACACTTCTTTCCAGAGTGCTAAAGAAAAGCTCAGAATACATAATATCGGCCATTTATGCTTTCAGCGAAAGGAAAAACATAAGAACTGTGACAAGATGCAAAAGTACGGAGAATCCACTCTGTATTTTGAAATGGAATGTGAGACAAATGGTAACAACGGCTTATTTGTGGGAAAGAATACATATGTATGTATGTATATTTATGTGTATGTATGTATGTATATAATTTCCTTAGAAGCAATAACATAGCAATAAAACAACATACCATAATTTCGCAAAGGAAGCTCAACGAAATTTCTTTAGAGTACTGAGTTGTGCTCTTGAGTGATTTTAGCTCCAATGCCAGATCTGATAATGGCCAACCTTGAGGCAACTTTATGAATGCATCAACCCCACCAACCAGATGACCTATAATCGTGTCTTCTCTATCCAGGTACTCAAATGAGTGCCTAAAACAATAATATATAATTTGATAAATAATACTATAGAAAAAAAAAAAAAAACTCTAGCGCAAATAGAAACATATAAAAAGAAGAACAAGAACAGGGGATCACATTTTTCCACCCTTTTGGTTTCTTGTGAACATCAATCATATCATGATAGTCAAAAGCAATAATAGTAGGAAGAATGCAGTGGGAAATAAACAAGATGGAAAATGTTTATGATGATGAGGAAATTGTAGAACTTGATGCCTGGGGGGATGAGGATACTGAACTTGATGATTAGTTTGAGTCTTCATTAGTGGTTGTGCTCGGTGAAAAAATTGATTAATTAGCGATTATGAACATTATGTTACGTGGTATTGTTGGCAAAAACTTGTGTCAGACTGCCAGACGGAATACATTTTGTCAGACCGAGCCCAAAATTTAGTTTTTCCGTTTCAAGTTTTTCCCCCTTCTGTTTCTTAGTTCTTTTATTTTCTTTGGGGTTTTCAGTTTTTCAGTATTTTTTTCTGGAGTTTTCTACTTTTAGGTATTCTGATGGGTCAACATCCTGACAGGAGTGTGCATTGACTGGGCGTCAGGTGTGTCTTATGAAATGCCATGAATTATGTGTTATATGAAATATATATAACTAGTTATAATCTTATATTTGCTTGTTTGTAGTCTAAAATGTAAATTTATATATAATTTCAAATTCTTTTACTATTCTTTGCGCCTCATGTGCAAAGGCACGTGCCTCTACTTGCCCCTTGCCCCTAAGGCTCCAGGAGGATTTGCACCTTGAGTCTTTAACAACTATGCATATCTTGAAAAATAGGGAAGAAAGAACATCAAGAAATACCAAATTTTATCCAACACGAACCACATGCTAAATGGCCTTGAGTATTCAAATTTATTGTTGCCTAACAAGAGTAAAATAGGTAACTATATGTTTATTACTAACCAATTACCAACTATCCACTTAAACCACACAGGATGAAGAAAGAATACATGCTCAAATTAATAATAAGGAAAACAACGTATAACTGACCTCAACTTATTTCATTCTTACCTTGACTTATTTGCATTCTTGACCACAAATCGTCTAAGCGAGGAAAGGGCAATTCTGTCCAGTACCCGTCTCACAAAAAACTCCAACGAAGACCTGGTCTCATTGGCTGAAAACGTAGAATAAAGTTGCCTGGAAGCGTACCATTAGACAGATATGTAAGTGTCTTAAAGTATCACAGTAAAAATAAAGAATAAAAAAAAAATTATATATATATATATATATATATATATATATATATATATATATATATATACTGCAACAGTGGCACATACCCATGGAAACAAGATTAAAAATATTCAAAGAACTTTCCAGACCTGAAAGTTTTTGCAGCATCCAAAATTTCACCAATGTATACATCATTTGGGAAAATCTGCATCCAATGGACAGCTGCGGTTAACACAAAACAACAACAACAACAACAACAACAAAAAAAAAAAAAAAAAAAAAAAAAAAAAAATATATATATATATATATATATATATATATATATATAATATATATATATTCCGAAACAACACAACAACAACAACAACACAACAACCAATAAATTGAAAAGGCGTCCTTGAATACTATTATAAAGTTACACGCATGTACTCTGGAGATATTCCGAAACAGTAAGAGCAATAAACAACAATGCAAAAAATAAAATTTTTTTTTGGATAAAATATAAACATAAAGCATGACAAACAGAGTTTTATAGTCTTCGCCTTGCTAAAACTTCGAGAACTATAGTTGCACATCACATTTAAGAAATCAAGCTTTTTTCACTCCTATGATTATAATTGTACATTTTTGTGAACCAAATGACGAAATGGAGTATCAAGCGTCATCTGTCACAAGGAAAAGACTAAACAGAGTTAACCAGATCATTATTCACAGATGAATCTTATACTTCTATTATCCCTCGACGTGCCTGGATCAACGGAAAAGAGAATATAAAACGTTTTCAGCAGCACTCTTAAAATGGAAAGAGAAAGGCTAGAAATTGCAGTAATATAACTATAAGAGCTGAGTTCAAGCAAGGCAACATTTGTTTCCAAATGTGCTTGGTATAATGTTGGCTCATGGACATAGCTTCAGCTGTCACTAAAGAAAAGACTTGAACAGAATTAAAAATGCTCATTTTCTTTACATCAACAATTAGATGTATATTTAAATTACTAGTTTCCTCAGACATGCCTGAATCAAAATAAAGGAGGAAATAGAACTGCAGCAGCACTCTTAAAAAAAAAAGAGGCTAGACATTGAAATATCAGGCACTGAGGCACAAACCTGTAAGGCAGCCTAACCGTTAGGCAGGTCCCCTAAAACTAAATTTTATAAATTTTAAGAATACCAAAAAAAATAGAAACCCTAAAAAAAGTATATAAAAATAAAAAAGAACCCCATAAAAACTAAACTAACTAAAAAACTAAAAAAAAAAGAACCATATGAAAAGAAAACAAACAAACAAACAAAAAAAAATCCTAAAAAAAAAATTAAAAAATCCCTAAAAACTGGAAAACCCTAAAAAAACCAAACTAAATAAAAACTAAAAAAAGAACCTTAAAAACTAAAAAGAAAAACTAAAAGCCTAAATTTTGGGACTTGCCTAACGCAATGTACTCCGTTAGGCGGGTGTACAGAAGTTTTTGTCCTGAGGAACACAATAAGGAACAACTATCAACTACATAGCTTCAAGTGACACCTGTTGGCAAGGACACCCGCTAAAGCTTGCATACAGTACAAATGTCCCCTCATCAGAGCAACTTTTGCAAAGGTAAAATTCCGCCTTTAGAGCATTTTTTACCAATGTAGCCAAAGAGCGACAGCCTAAGCAGATTCAATTCAAACCTTTATTAAAAACCTTACCTCGGCGTTCTTTAGTTCCCGGGTTCCATCTACGGTCTCTATCATCAGTTCATGATTCATTTCTAATGGCTCAATGACATTTTCTATATCTTGCTGTTGCAGTACAGTTTCTAAGTATGGAATGTAAGTCTTCAAGGATAATCTGATGCTGTTTCCTTCAACTTCAATTATTCGGAGACCTGTCAATGCATCCTCGACTTTTTCAACAACTTCAAACCTGACAAGAAAAAACATACGTGACAGTACATGGTGAAAAGACAATGGAAAATGGAGTCGGGATTTTATGTAAAACTGAAATACCTTCTAAAAATAGAATCAAGATCCTGCAATGACTTCAAAGTCGTCTTATTCTTCTCAATCTGATGACTCAGTTCTAACATCTTAACAGAAAAAAATATTGCAGGTAAGTTGACTTCAGAATTGATTTCACATGACAATGAAGAAATGAAGCAAGTTAAATAAACCTTAAAGTTGGAGCCATGGTCATTTGGAAAGGCCGTCTGACCATCTGTAGGGCAGGGGAGGTCTTTTTGCACATCCTCTTTTGCTTTCTCACTATTCTGCAGCACAAATACAAAGTATTAGCAGAATTATGAATAATCAGAAGAAAAATCTATATATTTATTAAAGAAGCTATGTACAAGGTTTTTACTAATCTCTGAATAAAACGATTATTCAAAATTATTTTCCGGCTATTATTAGACTATTTTTCGGACAACCAAATTTACAATGCACCTTTCTTTCTTCCTTCGGTTATGTCTACTGTTTTTTACTCAAATAAAGCATATGAATTTTACCAAACTTACTATGCGCATTTTTCTTCATGTTTTCGGATTGCAGATTTTCTACCAATATACTGCCAATCAAATTACTAAATTTATTATGCTTCTTCCCTTTTTCCTTCTTGTATTACCACCATTCCCTTAGAGACAGGGAAAATAAAAGTATAAAACACAACCACTGTATATATAATAACATATCACACGTCAGCAACAATAATATTAGCATGCCTACATAAACTGAAATAGTGTTTGACATCAATTAGTTTTTTCTATGATCAAAAGCAACTTTTTCTTTGAATGCTCCGAAACAAGTAACAAACCTGCGACTCAATACTTTCCAATGAACAACATATTTTCTCCAGCTCACTCTCCATTTTACCATAATCTGCATTAGAAAAAAAAAAAGATGGAATCAGTGTTATATACTTATAGTAGAATTGATAATAGATAATTACAAACCAAAATGAATTGCCACAAATTTAAATTCATGCATATGAACACACACACACCGAAAATGTATACATAGATAAATATCCACAATAACAATTATGCCCCTGGTCATCCCGGTTAAAGCAACACTATACTTTTTAGGTAACATGGAACAATAGTTACCTTTTCTAGAACTTATAAACCTCAAATTATATGTTTTGAGAATAGAAAAACTAGTATCATTAATAAGTTTTTTTTTTTTTTTTTTAATTTTACGAAAATTCAGAATACACAAAAAGATATTCCCACCTTCTGAATATCTCTGTTGAAGCTTCTCAATTTCACATTCCACAGCCGCATTCTCAGTCCCCACTTCGACCAGCTCTTTCTTCAATTGCCCCAATATTTCATCTAAAATTCAAGAAAATACCACTTTTGGAAAAGATAAGTTGCAGATAACAATTAACAATAACACGAAGTATCTTACCAATGTCCTCACTTGACAATGAGCTTAAATTCGAACAATGCTCCGACAAAATCCGATCAATTGTGTTCTGCAAAAATAAAATTTCCCAATTTTAGAAGCCCGAAAGGAAGAAGTTCCCAAATCACAATAAACAAAAGGGGGTCTTCGTTTTTACCTCGAGCTCGTCTGCGACGTCGTTTTGCAACTTCTCCTCCTCAGTGTCAAGTTCTTTATTTTCTTCAACATTTCTGAGCTCCGCAATTCGACTGTAATTCAAGAGAAATAAAAACCACATGAGAAACCCAAACACCTGTATCCAGAGTTAATTGGTGTTTTTTAGTGTGTTGTGCGTTAAAATATTGGACCTTCGGAGATTGTTGGTGTCGATTGGCTGAGAAGAATCGATACTTGCTTGGCTCATGATAATTGATTTTTTTTTTCTTTTCTTCTAATTCTTTACCCTTTCCTAATTTCCTCTTCAGTTTTTCATGAAAAATATTTATTTTTCAGTTCTCCGCAACTCAGTGAGAGCGTTTATCTGTTTTGGAACTCCCGCCAAAACTAGAAATAAATGGATCAAGGCCCAAATAGGCGACACAGGCCCAGATGGCCCAAAATTTGCAGCCGTGACAAAAACTGCCATGAAAATTGTCAGGTGGCGCGAAACCAATCAAGATCCAACTTTAGTATGGAGTTCAAGCTTTTGACCAAATACATAATTATGTTGATTTCAGTGCATTTTTTTTTTTTTTTACATTTATGTTGATTTCTAAAAGTTGCGAGCTCTTATATTTGTATATAGTTGTATTTCAAAACTTTTTAAATAAAGTATGCTATGATTTATTTGATTGATTACTTCACAACTGATGTAGCTTAATTTTAGGGCTTCAACTATTATGATTCATGAGCTTGAATATTTTAGTTAATTAATTAGGTGTGAATATACAAATCCCATTATTTTATTTTTTTATGTTAATATTTTTTTAATTAAAAATATAAAAAATATTTCTTAAATTCTACACTTCAAAATATAAATATTATTCAATCGAAAAAAAGGTATTGTTCGTATCAAATTTTTTCACACAAAATACATGTTTGAAAAACTTATTCGAACAACCCTTATTAGTCTAAAAAGTGCGTTCGAATCAATTTTTCGAATATATATTTTGTGTTCGGATCAATTTTCGAACATGTACTTTGTGTTTGAATAGATACTTCGAATATATATTATGTGTTCAAAAATTTGGATCGAACGATATTTTTTTTGGGTTGAAAAATGTGTGTATATTGAAATATAGAGTTTGAGGGGGTCTTTTTTACATTTTTATGAATTTTATTTGGATGAATAAAAAAATTAATGGGGTGCGTATATTTGCACCATAATTAATTAGAGATGGATTATGTTACGTTCGATCAAGTTAGAACCTCGAACTGCATTTTGAAGTCAAACAATATTTTTATATTCATATTTAGTGTTGAATTGTTGAAATTATAATTTTACAAAGTTTAAAGGGTTATCAATCGATAATATATACATATCAAATAAATTTCGTAGAGGTCAGATTTATAGATTAGCTTGAAAAATTAGGTGCACCAAAGATCTCTAACCCTACAAAAGCATGGTTCAAAATAAAATAATATGTGAATATACCAAAATACCTTATATCATAATATTAATTACAATAGTACCACAATTTTCGATAAGTTTTAATTAATAGAAACTCGAGACGAACTCGACTATTTGTCAAACATGCATTATTCGTGCATTCTCGAATAATGACCTAAAATCTTTTTAAAAATGTACTACTCACTACTCGACTCAAAAACTTTACTCCTTATCCATAACAACAGAACAACGAATTTTTTGTTCGGCAGTCACTTTCATCACTGACTTCGCGGCATACACAATACAATACAAGTATATGTTCTTCTTTTCTTGGACGCATACACTCGCCAAAAGCCAATCGTCAAATGGGGTTCATTTGCCAAAAGTCCAATCGGCCAATGGAATTCATTTTCCAAAAAGTGTTCTTCGGTTTGATTCTGCAATCGCTGATCGTCGCGGGAGATTTTTTTAAGCCGTTCAACGTGAGCTACGATGGCAGAGCGATGATCATTGATGGAGAGCGTCGGATGCTAATCTCTGGCGGAATTCACTATCCCAGAGCCACTCCTGAAGTAATTTTCTCAACAATCTTTTTTCCTTTTTTTCTATTTTTTATTTTATAAAATGGCTTTCATGGTGATTCGTTTTATGGGTTTCTGCTACTACTGCTCAGCTAAATTATTCAATTGTACTTTGAAATGCCCCCATGATTCTAATTGTTTTTTTTTTTTTTTTTAAAATACTAATTTCTCTACTAATGTTCTTCATTGTTACAAATTTGAAATTTCTGCAAGTTTTGTAAATAAAGAATAGACAAATACAAAACTACCAATGGGATTTAGTCCAATTACAAAACAACCCGCTTATCTTTGAAAGATGCGCCCTTGAGTTTTGTATTTTCATTACAAATACCCTATCTTGAGGTGCCCTTTTGTAAGATATAAACAAATGTAAGGGGATATTTGCTTTTTTTTTTTGTTGGTAATATAAATGTTTTCCCCCCTTCTGGGAAACTGGAATAGTGTACATTAAACCTTAGCTTGTGTAAATTATTGGAGCTTTTGTATTCATCTCGGAACAGTACGGTATTGGATTTGGTCATATACTCGCACCAGTTTCTTCGACTTACCTGCTTTTTAATTTTAATTTTTTTCTTTGCTGATAGTTCAAAATGATGTCAGATGTGGCCTGGCCTGATTTCCAAGAGCAAGGAAGGTGGAGTGGATGTCATTGAAACATATGTATTTTGGAATGGCCATGAGCCAGTAAGGGGACAGGTGTACTCTCTACTCTAGCTTTAATCTAATAATATAACTCACTTTTATACTCATTTCTAGTTTGTGTCGTTCTCTAATACGGTTCTTATCTTTTCAGTATGTCTTCGAAGGGAGATACGATCTTGTGAAGTTTGTGAAGCTAGTGGGGTCCAAAGGACTTTATTTATTTCTCCGTATAGGTCCTTATGTTTGTGCAGAGTGGAATTTCGGGTTGGTTTCTCTTTCCCTGCGTTTTAATTGATCCATATGGAATTTTACATTTCTGTAATATCATAATTGAAACTATTCATGGATGGTAACTGCTTCTCCATTGATTTTGAGACTGCAAATGTATTTGGATAGTTGGAGTTGCAAGCTTGTTTATATAGTACTTCTATTTGTATTTTTTTTTTTAATTTAAAGGTGGAAAACATAACACACAAAAAAAACACTACATAATTATCTTATACAATACGAATCACACATACAGACAGTGACTAACGTGTAGCAATGCCAGAAAAAACAAATCAAAAACAGGGCTCGTCATAGGTATAGTTGGATGAGCTCGTCACTCACTACAGATGGTGTTAGAACGCCTAAATCTGTGAAAAGCAAGGTAAGATACTGTGGTGGTGTGTAATCCCGAGCTGATGGAAAATTTTGAGAAATTTATTATTCGAGTCTTTAATTCCTTAATTCTGCTTTAATATGATTGTGTATCTTTGACTCCGATTCATGTAATAAGATGTCTCAATAATGATTGGAGAGTGGAAAGTTGATAGTAGGTCCAGATTTTTAATGAATAAATTTAAGGTTTTATTTATTTATTTATTTTAAACTTGGTGGTTTGTGAATTTTGTTAAAGATTCCATGTTTTGATAACTGACTATAAGTCATATATACGAACACAATATATATAAATGCTGTCAAAGAATTTTCTGATTAAACATATTAAGTAATGTGTGTGTGTGTGTGTGTGTGTGTGTGTATCTTATTCTTCTTGTTTTTGAATGATTTGTAGAGGTTTTCCTGTCTGGCTTCGTGATATACCTGGTATTGAATTTCGAACTGACAACAAGCCCTTCAAGGTACTATAATAGAATAGTAGAGATGTTTTTAATCCTACTTTTAGTTTGTTCTAAATTTATGAGTTTCATGTCACTTAGAAAGAAAATATGGATTTATCTTCAATGTGCCAGTTGATTTGTAAAGAACACATTTATATATTTATGTGTGCAATGGCTTAGACATGGGGGGCCAACACGGGCCCGGGCCCACCCCATCTTCATCCGAGCAGTGTAAATAGTAATAGAAAAGGAGAAAAAAACAGAAAATTAGTAAAATTATATTGTTAAAAAGAAAAACATCTGGCCCAGACTCTTTTCTGTCCAAATAATGTTAAAATACAAAATGTAGTGCACTTATTTGATATATTATTTAAAAACTCCTCCAACCGTGACCCATTTTTATCCAAACAGTGTTTAAAATAAGAAAATAAATAATAATGGACTCATTTAATTTTAAGAAAAAAAATATTTCGGCCCAGTGCACGTTAACGTCCTGGCTACACCATTGTGTGTGTGCATACTATTTCTCTTAGTCTGATGTTCTTACTTTTATTTTCTAAATGATATAATTTTAATTTTTCTTGGGCATGTATTTTCAATTGGGCTTGGGTGTATACATTTTAAAACTATTATGCTATTTAAATAACTTTCTGTTTGCTAGTGTCAATCAATGAAATCATTGTTGCTTACTGTCACATTTGTATATGGTACCTTGTTTTGGCTATATCCATAATTTTGTTTTTACTTTTCCCAGGATGAAATGCAGCGGTTTGTCAAAAAGATAGTGGATTTGATGCGTCAGGAGTCACTTTTCTCTTGGCAAGGTGGCCCAATAATTATGTTGCAGGTCAAAGATGCTCTTACATTCTACTGTCACTTGATAAGGAAATTTTATATCTGGCAATAGAGTAGTTAATGACTTCTTGTAGTTTCTTATAGTTGATAAAGATAAATCGTACTCGTTTTTATTTTGTAATGCAATTAATTTCCATCTAAAATATCAAAATTATAGCCTGTAATAAATATGAATTTTATAGTGCAGATTGAGAATGAATATGGTAATATTGAAGGCTCTTATGGCTCTAAAGGAAAAGACTATATGAGATGGGCTGCCGAAATGGCAGTTGGACTTGGTGCTGGTGTTCCATGGGTTATGTGCAAGCAAGTCGATGCACCAGAGTACATAGTAAATTTCACGATTCCTTGGACAATTTACATTTAATGATTTGTGATGTGATATATGTATCTGTATGCAAAACATGTGTACACTCGCCAAACGGAGTACATTCCAGGCAGGGCCCAAATTTTAGTTTTTTGGGGTTCTTTTTTTATTTAGTTTAGTTTTTCTTAGGGTTTTCCAGGTTTTTATTTTTATTTTTATTTCACCTTTTTAGGGTATTTACAGTTTTTTAGGATTTTTCTTTTTTTTTTTTAGGTTCTTAGTTTTCCCCTTCATTTTTAGGGTTCTTTTTTTTTTTTTTAAAGTTTTTCAGTTAGTTTTAGTTTTTTAGGTTTTTTTTTTTTTTTGGTATTATTTTTATTGAAATAGAGTTTTAGGGACTTGCCTAATGGTTAAGCTGCTTTGTATCTGTATTTATATAGATACATATTAAGCCTGTTGAAATTGTAATATATCTGTAGTATATTTCCTAGGTGTTGGAAGATAAATTTCTTACTTTGTATTCTCATGATCTAATGTTGGCCATCTTTCTTAGCCATTGTGTGTGCGTTATCTTCTCTATCAGATAGATAGCTGCAATGGATACTATTGTGATGGTTTCAAACCAAATTCCAACAAGAAGCCAACACTTTGGACAGAAAACTGGGATGGATGGTATGATGCTTCTCTTTGATTTTTTTTTTGTGCTTTTAACAAGAGTCAAAAAGAACTTTTATTTCTAATATAAGTATTTTGTCTTCTCCTTATTTCAAGGTACACAAGTTGGGGCGACAGAGTTCCCCATCGCCCTAGTGAAGATATCGCATTTGCAGTTGCTCGCTTTTACCAGCGTGGGGGAAGCTTTCAGAATTATTATATGGTATGTTTGTTACATAAATTTCTCATATGTGATCCATCTATAAATGCCATAACCCTGACTAAAACTGTGTCAAACCGCCTAACGGAGTACATTCCATTAGGCAAATTTTGATTTTCATTTTAGTTTTTTAGGGTTCTTTTTTTAGTTTTTTTTTTTTAATTTCGTTTAGTTTTTCTTAGGGTTTTCCTTTTTCTTTATTTAAATAATTTTTTTAGGGATTTACTTTTTTGTTTTTGCAGTTTCCATTTCCCCCCATTTTTTGGCTTTTTTTTTTAAAAAAAAATGCCTGTTGGTTTTTTAGGGTTTTCTATTTTTGGGGGGATCTTTTTATTTATTTTTTAATTTCAAGGTTTAGTTTGACAGGAGTGTGCCTTCATATATATTTTGTGAGAATGGATAATTCACATTTTTCCATGCTCCTTTCTTATCAAATCATTGTAGTTTGAGTGAAAAAACATTAATTTCCTAAGTTATGGGGTTGCAGTACTTTGGTGGAACAAATTTTGGTCGAACTTCGGGAGGCCCAAATTACATTACTAGCTATGATTATGATGCACCCATTGATGAATACGGTAAGTCGTTTTGTGTCAAACTCTGTGTTGGACCTTGGTGAGGAAACTTCGGGGTGATTGGATATCTTTTCAAAGTGAATTTCTTTTCTAAATGAGATTTTTTATTTGTTATTTTCCAAATGAAAAGAGAATTGATATAAAATTTCCAAAAATTACGCTATTCACTCATTTTCACTTTTCCTCCCACCAATCACCTCAACTAATTTTTAAATACAAATCATCAATCAATTTTACACATTTTTTCATAAATTTCACCATTCACCCACTCACATATTACTAACTACCAATCATACTCAATCATAATTTTACTATTTTTATTTTAAATCAACTTTCATCATTGCATTTTCATCTCACATCCATTCACACTCTCAAAATTCATCAATTCTCCTTGCATTTTTTTTTACCACTTCTGTAACTCAAAAAGAATTTTCAATATGAAATGATACCCAATCGCACTCTTCTCTTCTATCTCCAGAAAAATCATTCACTGTCTAGACAATATAAGAATCTCTGCATATATGTTGCTTTTATGCTTAGCAGTTTCATCACCTGTTTAGGACTTCTAAGACAGCCTAAATGGGGACATCTGAAAGATCTGCACGCTGTTATAAAGCTTTGTGAGCCTGCTCTTGTTGCTGTTCTTTCGCCTCAGTATATAAAATTAGGACCAAAGCAGGAGGTATGTATCAAATTTAATATCTTCTGATGAAAATAATTTATTTTTCTATGCAAACTCAAATTTATATATTGACCTAGCATCTTTATATGTTCAATTACTGTAAGTTCTATTAGTCACCATTTTTATAGCTTTATTCCCTATCTTATATCTTCTGAAGAATTGGTGAATACATTATCAAATGAACTATTTTCCCTAAGGTTCGTGAAGTACCTTTTAAAAAAAATAAAATTAAACAGAGTGAAATAAACTAGTACTTTGCTGTTTCACTAGTCATTTATGTTTTTGTTTTCTAAAAAAATAAAATATATTTTCAGGCACACGTCTACCGTGATAATGGAAGCAAGTGCTCAGCATTTCTCGCCAATATTGATGAGCATAATTCTGCTACAGTGAAATTCCTCAATCAAGCATACATTTTACCTCCCTGGTCTGTCAGTATTTTGCCAGATTGCAAAAACGTGGCCTTTAACACTGCTAAGGTATAAATGTATCCTGTACTTGGAAAAACTCAATATCTTATTGCAAGTGAGCTCTTTTTTTAAAAACATTTTTATTGAATATATACTGCCAAATTTTCACCATATGCTTTGTCTACTACTTGTTATCATTTCTCAGCTATATATACTGTCTAATTCATTGAATATGTACTTCCATGCATTAATGGGTTTTTGACTATGATTTTTGAAACAGATTGGTGCACAGACTTCAATTAATAACGATGGATTCAGTGTAGTTTCTTATTTAAGTGATCCCGCAAATATGAAATTGATGGCACCGGATGCAGTTGGCTATATTTCAAAAACCTGGAGTTTTGTTAGAGAGCCAATTGGTGTGTGGAGTGACAAGAACTTCACATACCAAGGCATTCTGGAGCATTTGAATGTGACAAAGGACCAGTCAGATTACCTATGGTATACAACCAGGTATTTGCTTCAAAACTCAACACTTTGTGTATAAATATTAATTAAGCCCCTCTATATTAGAGGACAACTAGAAATCTAAAAGATTTCCTTGCAATTTTAAATAAGGAAGTTCGGGTAAGGCCATCAGAAACATTAGCATACGAGCTCACTATTGTGCAAGTGCTCTATAAACATCTTACACATATCAGCCAAAGTTGTTTCGCAATTAACAGAAAAGAAATACTAATGCACTCTGTTCATGTTTTGAACAAAATTAAAAAGTAATAGCAAATTAATTATTCTGAAAACCAAGCACAATAAATTTAGATGAATAAAGTAATGGAAAAGATGTCTAGGGCTTTGGAAGTCTCCTCAAATTCCCAAGTAAATATCAACGAATCAATCGCGTGATCAAATAGTTCAGACAAACTGATATAAACTAGGGCTAAATCTGACAACTTTCGTATTTACAATCGAAACCTAGAAAAACTAATTTACCCAATTAATAATCAAATTGACCACATCAAATTCATTTGTTTTAATAATAAACAAGAGATGCCAAAAATGTCTAGACACAAAAAAGCCCTAGCCATGAACTATGCTGCCGCTGCCATCTAGCTCCGGCGATGGCTTCTCCACCTGATTTGGCGGCCTTCTGGTTGTTCCAGCCGGCCAGCATACCCTCCTCCTGATTGATCCAACCATCGGGATCTCCTCAGCTCACGGTGACGCTGCAGTCTCTTGACGTCGTTTTACCTCCGACTGCATTGGTAGATTCGGTAACGGCGCCACCTGCCTCGCACCCTTGCCCCCATTCGGTTTTAAATCCCTCAATTAGGTTTGGGGATTTCCCATCTGTTTATATGCCGCTGTTAAACCCTCACTCCTTGGGGTTTTTGATGCACCCGCAAGGCGTTTCCCAGCGCGCAGTTCATCAGACTGCGCCTTCCGGCGATGGCCCTTCTCCCTGGTTGTCTTCCAATTTCGAGTCCACTCCTTCGCCGGCTAGAGTTTCGATGCCGAGTATCTCTCAGCCGCTGCGCAACCCTACCTTGCATGGGCTGTCACGGGTTGAGCCCATAATTGATCCTCCGCCCCATTCGGCTACCTGCCCGCCGGTTTGGGTCGCTTCTTATCCGTCGACCAATTCCCAGCCGCACAACCCTAGACTGCATGGGCCTAAACTGCTGACCGGGTTCTTGTCCGCCAACATGGGCCGCTGCATATCAACCCACTGTCACCAGTTTGGGCCTGCACCAAAGTGGCACGTCAATGCCTTCGTTCAGTCATGTCACGGTTGGTCGTACTCACGCGTTGCAATCACACCCGACCAAGTGATCCAGAAAGCTCAAGCGGATATAATTAGGATGTCAAGAAAGGAGATTGTTACTCGGTTACTATAGACGGAGAGTTACCAACAACAGGTAGCCGAGCTTCATGATTCTCTCACTGGCCGTTTGCTCCAATCTAAGGGCTCTAAGCCGTTGTCGCTTGAGGAGCTTTTCTCAAACCTTTGGGCTGCCTGGAAAACGGCGTCGACTTGGAAGTTCGTTCCTCTGGGTAAAGGATTTTTTAGTGCCGACGATCGGGCCCATGCCTTGGTCAAATCAACTGGGAACTTGCATTGAGGGTCTTTCGCTTATTCTCTTGGACCCCGAATTTCAACCCCTATAAAGTAAATTCGTCTTCTTCGTCTTCGTATGTTTGGGTGTGAATTTATAAGCTCCCTATTGAGTATTGGCACCATTCATTTATTTGGAACATTGCTAATGCGGTTGGTAACCCTCTCCAAATTGATGAACGCTCAGTTAATGGTTCGGTGGGTCATTTTGTACTGGTGTTAATTGATTTGAACTTGAATGATGGTTGCAAGAGAGGGTAATGATCTAGAGGGTTGGATTTTGTTGCTATGTCTCGTTAAGCTACGAAAACCTGCCCGAGTTCTGCCCATGTGGTTATCTCATTGCCTCATAGTGGAAGGACACCATTATGAAAATGCTGGAGGAATCTCAGAAGAAAAAGCAAAAGCCATCTCAGAAGAAAAGGCAAAAGCATTCTAAGGAAAGCAAAAGCGTTATCCAGAGGATATTTTTTCTCTATCCATTTTTTTTTGTCGTGTACCTAACCCATCCAACTAAAGGAACTGTAGCCTCTCTTGTTTATTATTTAAAGCAAATGAATTTGATCTGGTAATACTATCTTCTCCTGATCTCAATTATTAGTTTATGATAATCCAAAGTTGGCCAAACAATCAATGATCAAACAAAACAATTCAATCCGTCAAGACACATCAAAATGCTTGTTTATTTGAACCCACTCATTGAAATCCTATAACAATGAATTTTGTTCATGATTGTTATTGAATCTTCAATTCAATTGAAGAATCATGTATACTAGTACACATTTTCATGCAATAATATAATCAATTAGACAATCAAACAAAAGGTATGGAGAAATCTTACACTTTATTTAAGTTGTAGGAATTCCCTGCAAAAGGATGAGAAGTTGAGAGAAAATATTCAAGTACTTAGTTGTAGGATAATTATTCACCGTTTCCTAACACAAAAACAATAAAAACATCCATGTATCACTAAATCTCAACAACAACCAAAAAAAACCTATTCAGACACAAAAACAAACAATAAACACATGGAAAATATGCACAAAACGACACTATAAATGCACACAAAATCACGTAAATCACTATTTTTCGGAACCTAGACTTTATTTACTCATCTTCATCAAAATGTGCTTTACTCGTTGAATCTCTGATGGTGTGCAGAATATACATTTCTGATGAAGATGTCACATTTTGGGAAGAAAATCAAGTTAGTCCTGTGCTTACCATTGACAGCATGCGTGATCTGGTCTATATTTTTGTCAACGGACAATTTAAAGGTATATTTTCTGTTGGAATTCCTTTTCCTCCGTGTCTCTGTTCGTCTGTATGTCTCTCTTAGGGGCGTAAACAAGCCGGGACAAGCTTGATCTTGAAAAAATTACAAGGCTCAGTTTGAGCCTGACTAGTGATCTTGATTTCGAGCTCAGAAGTCGAGCCGAGCTAGAGTCATTTTTTTAAATAAAAATTGATATATATATATATATTATAAAGCTTGAATGCTTTCTCCAATCTCATGCCGACCATCTGCTACGCCTTTTTTGTACCTCAATATTTCTATCTTGCCTTATTTTCTGTGGTTATATTTCAATTGAATATGCTAACATCACTTTCTTCTCAACACATGTTGCGATTTCTTGAACTCAAGGTAGTACTAAGGGAAAATGGATAAAGGTAGCTCAGCCTGTTGATCTTATTCAAGGGTATAATGACATCGTGCTGTTATCTCAAACAGTGGGCTTGCAGGTAACCTACTCTTTTTTTTTTCTTTTTTTTTTTGTGTGTGTGTGTGTCGGTGTGTGTGTGTGGTTAATTGTCATCATGTTTAATGATGTACATTTATTGTAAGATGATAACTTTATATAAATAATTTTGTTTACTCTTGTCTCTGTTCTGTAGCTAAATACTTCCTCTGTCCCAAATATATAACTTCATTTTTCTTGAACTCAAATTATCTAAGGGAAAAAATTATCTTAATTTGAAACAGAGAAGGCATTATTTCTTGGTGAAAAACGATTTTGCATTTTTAGGAAAAATTTGTTCTGTGGAAGCTCAATTCTAGCTAACATGGCTCTTATCTTTTCTTGCTACAGAATTACGGTGCCTTTCTTGAGAAGGACGGGGCAGGTTTCAGGGGTCAAGTAAAGCTTAAAGAGCTTAAAAATGGAGATCTTAATATCACAGAATACACATGGACATATCAGGTATAGCCCATTTTATTTGATCTTTGCTGCAAACTCCAACTATCAAATCAAACAAAAGGATAATTAATGTGATCATATATTTATGTAAGAAATTATGCAATTATATCAGTATTAAGTATTTTTAAATTATCAATTAATTTAGTTCATTGAATAATTTATAATCATTTTTATCAACTATAAATTTTGGACAAATAATATTTAGAAGTGATTTTAGATGTTTTAATTTTAGGTACTAAGCATATAGTATATATGTTTATTTCCTTGGAAATGTCCTTTTTTTTATTATTCATCAAGTAAGATGATTATTTTTATGAACTAGTACGATGGGACAGCTGAAACGAATGTGTAAATTCTAGAAGTGATGCACATCGCCCTTTATGTTACCTTGTGGCTTAGTCTGATTCTAGTTTTTCCGCCTCGCATGAAAAACAAACAAAACAATGATGTTGACTGAAGTGCTGCGATTTCATTGCAGGTAGGGCTTAAAGGAGAGTCCTTAAAGATATATGCCAATGGTGCAAGTGCGGAGTGGATTGAATTGCCACTTGATTCAGTTGCAACCAGATTTTCCTGGTACAAGGTAAAATTTTCAAGATGCATGTCCTGTTATCTTAAATGCATGCCTCCTGTGATTTTTGTTAAAGATGGAGCCCGTAGTGCATTTTTCAGCAGTTCCAAGTATAAGACATTTTTCAGAAGGAATGTGTTTTACTGAGAGCAAATTTTATATTTCCTGTAATATTGTCAAGTTTCCTAAATAATTGCTTCTATTAGTTTCTAAATCTAATTGCTGAAAACTATTCTTGCCATTTGTGTCTAAAATTCCCTGGAAAATCATTTTTTTTCCAAATAAAAATATCTGCACATATTGTGTCCCATGTCAGCTCTTAAATTACTTGCATGAGGATATATATAGCTTATATTGAGCTAGATACCATCTTGCAGATCTTTAGTTTAAGAAGCACAGTCAGACAAGTCCCCTAAAACTGAGTTTAAAATACATTGCAAAAAAAGCACACCCCCCCCCCCCCCCCCGCAATCCCCTACCCCCCACCCCCCTCCCAACTGAAAACTGGAAAATCCAAGAAAAAAACTAAAAAGAACCCAGAAAAACAAAAAAATTTGGCTTTAGCCTAACGGAATGTGCACTGTTAAGCGGGTGTATACAAGTTTTTGTCTTAGTTTACTCCTGTTATGCTTGCTTCTTATGCATCTCTTGCTTCAGAAAAAAAAAAGTGGCTTAAATGATGGCCTATTTTGTCTTCATGATTGCACATTATCTTTCTTTTTTTTTCTCTCTTTATTATGCAGACATATTTTGATGTCTCTAGTGGATTAGACCCTGTTGCCCTCGATTTGAGTAGTATGGGAAAAGGTCAAGTATGGGTCAATGGACATCACATTGGTAGATATTGGACTCTAAACGCTCCCAAGGATGGATGCCCAACTTGCGATTATCGTGGGTCTTATAATTCTGACAAGTGTGTAACAAACTGTGGCCGTCCTACTCAATCTTGGTACAATAATCTTCAACACAAACCAAGTGTCATCTGATTCATTTGTCTAGTTTAATGATTCTAACATGTCCATGATACATAATATCCAGGTATCATATACCAAGATCGTGGTTACAGGAGTCGAACAATCTGCTTGTCATCTTTGAGGAGACAGAAAAGAACCCATTTGAGATTTCGATCAAGTCACGTTTCACAGAGACCATTTGTGCTCAAGTATCGGAAAATCACTATCCTCCTCTGCATGCATGGTCACAACCAAAGTCCAGCAATGGAACAATTTCACTGAATAATACTACAGCACCCGAAATGCAGTTGAGTTGTGATGCTGGAGACACAATCTCATCGGTTACGTTTGCTAGCTATGGAACACCGGAAGGCAGCTGCCAGAATTTTTCAAGAGGCAATTGCCACTCAGCCAATTCATTTTCGGTTGTCTCTCAGGTATTATATAATTGGGTCGAAAGGATGTATTTGTTGTGGAGAAATTAAATATTTAGAGTCCAAGTAACACCCCTGTCAAATCTGTTCTACCGTTAGGCAGATCCCTTAAAACTGAATCTTAAAAAAAAAAACATCAATAAAATTAGAAAACCCTAAAAAAACTCAACTAACCCTAAAACCTAAAAAAACGAAAAACGTAAAACTGAATACCTAAAGAAAACTACAACCCGGCTATGTTTGGTTGAGGATTCTAGAAACCCAGATTTGGATTTTCGTTTCAAAAACCAAGGTTTTTAAAACCCTAATCTTAAACCACACTTGTTAACCTATTTAATTTAAAATTTTAAAAATACAACATTTTTTTAATTAACCTTTCGAATATGTATATATATAATTAATATGATATATTATTCATACTTTTGAGTTGAAAAAAAATTACATGTTTTGACCCGTAACATTATGAAACTAAACAAACAAGGATTTTACTATTCATTCTTGCCACCTCCAAGTCGAGGACTTTATAAATCTCAAAAAACCTCGCAAAAAACGGAGTCTAAAGAACCGTGAAAACCCTAAAAAAGAAAAGAAATCCTAAAAAACTGGAAATCCCTAAGAATTACTAAACCAAATAAAAAACAAAACAAGAAAACCTAAAAAATTAAAAAGAAAACTCTTCCTTTTCCTAGGTGTCAAGTGCTCATTTTTGGAGATGACGTATTTTCTTAGTGTGAAATTCATTATCTTCAATCTCTTGAAGAAGAGAAGAAGATCATTGTCTCAAGGCTTCAACATTTTCTTGTTAATGTGTTTTCTAATTTGAAGTTGATATCTCCTACCATGTAAAAACTATTGGTATTGTGTCCAGGCTTGTTTGGGAAAACAAAGTTGTTCCATCAGTGTATCAAACAGTGCATTTGGAGGAGACCCGTGTCATGGCGTCGTCAAGACTTTATCTGTCAACATGAAATGCTCTCCATCATCATCTTCATCTACCGGCTTGGTCACTAGTGAAATGATTGCCTCAAGTTTTATTTCCTCTTTTTAGCTAACAAGGTTGGCCGTCTTGTTTGTCGGTAGGCGCACATGTTACCTGAGTTGCCTGTGCAGTAAATAAGAGAGAATATTATCGTGCGATTAATGATTATATATAATGAAGGGGTCATTGCTGCTCACTCACATCCGTGCACGCACATACCACTGAGCTTTGATCATTTCTGTCTATTTATATCCTGAGCAAGTTACAATTGTTATGTAACAAAGGCATGCATTGTCTTTGTATCCTTTAGGTACTAGTTGGGTATACACGTTGCACGTGATGGTATAATTTACTTAATAACTCAGTTCAATAAAATAAAAATGTTGAACATTTATCAAAAAGGAAAGAAGTTCAATGACTGTCATCAAGATATGAATCATTCCATGACAAATCA